>VDFB02149015.1:0-84302 GCA_007258455.2 Sequoia sempervirens | reverse complement strand
AACCATTGACTAACTATCACCCACATCACTTGAGGTTCATCATACTTGAGTTAGGTAACATACCATTATCCTTGAGTAGGGTAGTCCTTTTTAGAGTCCATCATCTCCTACATACCAACTCTTGATCATTGGTCCTTGTGTCTATCCATCATAGCACAAGTAAAGCCTTTACATCGTAACCAACTTTAGACCTAGAGTTTCCTTTGAGCTCTTGCATTCTTAGCTTGTCATATCATACCATACGATTTTAATATCCCATCTTAGAATCGTATCCTTTTCATTGCATCCTAGTCTTAGGTCTCATACATTACCTTGGGTTGAAAATCAGAACAATCACCTATGACCCCTAGAACAAGACCAAAAATGTTTCAAGAGGAAGAGAACCCTTGGGGAAAATAATTTGATGGGGAAGATCACATTAGTGTTACCACTAGTGAAACGAGTAAAACTGATAGTGAAGAAATAACACAATCCACCATAAATGAATCTCTTAACGATAATAGTTTCACTAAAATTCTTACAGAGGTAGCCAAACATAACCCACAACAATAATTCAAGGCCCTTGCTAATGAAGGAATCAAAATGCCTCTTGATTTTGACATATCATTACTCACAATGAATGACCAACCTAAATCTAGGGAATCCAAGCCTCCCAAAACAAACAATGATGGTAGGATCAAGGATCATAGACCCTTTTATCTACAAGCTGGTTACAAGAGATCTTCAAAGACATCAAAACACACACCTACAAACGATCCTATTTTGGATGAGCTTAGAACATTGAGACAAGAATTGGATACTCTCAAGAACAGTAAAACATCATCTCACAAGTTCTCTATTGAAGACATATGTCCTTATCCCTTTGATCCAAGCATACCAATGGCACCTTTTCTTAACCACTGGGACATACCAAAACTTGAAAAATATAATAGAAAAGGAGATCCTAAGAACCACTTAAGATAATTTTGTGCCACTACCATGGAATTTTCAGTTGATGAAACGTACCTTATGAGATTATCCCCTCGTAGTCTACGAGGAGAAGCTATGGAATGGTTTTCACGATTACCCCCGACCATCAAATCTTTTCAAGAATTGGCTGATAAATTTGTCTCCAATTATAGTTTCAATTGTGACCTTAAAGTGAGCATGCAAAACCTTTTCAACACCAAACAAAAACAAGGTGAATCTTATGTCATTTTTACAAAGATGAAGACATTTAACAAAACAATTGCCTTATTCCATTCTTGATCAAGAATTGGTTGACCTCTTTTGTCAAAATTTAAACAAAAAAATTAGAAGGGAACTTTTCCTGAAATGCTTGGATTCCTTTGATGAAGCCATAGAAATGGGATTTCGAATTGAACAAACCCTTATCGATGATGGAACCATTAAACTTAATACTAAAAAAGATCAAAAATCGAATTCAATGTTCAACAAGACACCTTTTTTGGAAAAGAACAAGAATGTAGTCGATGATGGAGTTGTTGATGCAAAAACAACTAAAACATCATCACCTGTTTACAATCTCAAAGGTCCATCTTTAGATAAAGGAAAAGAAAAATAGAGAAGTTCTCCTAAATTTTTTTTTACACCATTGGGACAATCACTTAAATCCACATTAAAATAACTTCTTGAAAATAATATTATAATGCTACCCAAAATAAAGGAATATAATCCACAAGTCAAATCCCCATGGTGGAATGAGGATCACTTTTGTGATTATCATAGACACAAAGGACATAAGACTAATAGTTGCAATAAACTTCAACATTTAATACAAGACCTTATTGATGACAGTAAGGTAGCAGTTGACGGACACACTCCTTTTGGT
Organism: Sequoia sempervirens; assembly: GCA_007258455.2. Classification (NCBI taxonomy): domain Eukaryota; kingdom Viridiplantae; phylum Streptophyta; class Pinopsida; order Cupressales; family Cupressaceae; genus Sequoia; species Sequoia sempervirens. Next base: position 82,471 of record VDFB02149015.1, on the reverse strand, counting down.
AACTCTGATTGTGAGGTGTTTAAGAACCCTCTCCCTAAGCATGACAAGGATAAAGGAAAGGCTCTTGAATCTAGTGATGGTGTAAATTATACTACTGCTAAGTATGACTATACCATACATAACATTAGTGAGGTTTATAATCATGTAAACACTTTCATTATAAAAGGGAAAGAACTTGATTGCAAGGTTACTACCCACAAAGGCACAATTACCCTTAAAGTTCCTAATCCAAAACTTGTTACACCAGCTTCGAAATACAACCTCATAGAGTACTAACGAAAAATGGCCGTGCAAATTTCTATACTCGAGCTGCTACGCCTATCTCCTGAGCATAAAACTATCTTAGATAAAGTGCTTGCTATTGCTACAATTCCTACAGACTTGATCACAAAATTAGGGTTCTCTAAAAATGTAGTTGATCCAAGTAAAAATATTACCATAAAGGCATATGATGAAGAGGAACGCTCGTCTAAAGGATCAATTACTCTACCAATCAGAGTTGACCCTATGGTAAAGGATGTGGTTTTCCAATTCCTTGATCTCCCACTAACTTATAATATCCTCCTTGGAGGACCTTGGATTCATGAAATGCAAGAAGTACCTTCTATATATGACCAGTGCATTAAATTCCCACACAATGGTGTTCAAATCACAATACAAGGAGATCCAAACCCTTTCATGTATTGCCATAATCTAAGCCCTAAAACTAAAATCACAATCCCTAGTAATCGCGAAGCACCTCCTTCGCAAGCATATGTTGATCTTGAATCCTTAAAATCATAGACTTCATTTACCGCACCATCAAACTCCAAGGTTGAAATCCATGATATGCGATGTGGAGAATAATGTATGGATAATTTACCACCAAAAGAAACTGCTAATGTCGTTGAGAAGGGTTAGACTTCCAACAAGGATACCAAGACAGTTGTAGAAGGAATTTAAAAAGATGGTCATGCTTGGATTGAAACCTTTTGGGATCCTGATGATACACTTTCCTTTTTCCATATCTACTTCCACTCAAGCTTTTCATATCTATGATAACCCCCAATTTGACTAGGACATCTACGATAACCAACTCTTTGATCATGACCCCACTGAGGATATCCAATCATCATCCTTCCATCCCCTCTGCCCTAGGATGGAATATGTATCTCCTATTGTCGCCTCTATTAAGCCATATTGCCAAGTTATTAAGGATGTGCAAGCTTCCTTTAACTTTAGTAGTACTAAAAAGGTAGTCCCAAAGACTCTAGTGATGGCATCACCACTCCCATTCATCCACTAAACATTCTTGTCACTCCATCCACCTCACCCATCTCACCCACATCCATCCACCTCATAAACATGGATCAACAAGTATCACCCAAAGAAGATAAAAGTATGTAATTCAAGAATCAAAGGTAAAAGTGCCTTTTTCAAATGGAGATCCAAAATCAAAAGAAAGCATGCAAAGAAATAAAGATCAAGAAAAGTCCCTTAGCCAAAATAAAAATCTATTAGACAAATAAAAAATAAAAGTCAAAAGTGAAAGCAAGCAAAAATCAATCTCCAAGTATACCTCTCCGTCAAAAATCACTGGGGGCATCTATTAAGAAAGAAAAATAATAAAAAAGAACTTGTTGATCTAATGTCTACATCCACATCACTCTCACTCATACCATATATTCCATTCCACCCATCCATATTCACATATTCGTCATATCATTCCACCTCCATTGGTGATGTCTTTTAATGTGTCTTTGACAACAACCCCTTCACGTACCCTAGTTTGTTGGTCATCCAAGCTCTTTTTCATCTAAAGCCTGATGGCCCATGTAGAGTGCACATTACAGATCCTACCATAGCCTCTTTCATTTTCCACATCTATTTTCCTTCATATTTGTCACTCATACTCATTCCAATTGGGTCCTTTCATCCAGCATGGTCATCCCCACAAGATCAAGGCATTGTTAAGGTAGTCTACAGATCTGTCATGTATCAATTCTACATTTAGCTTCAGAGAGTATGCTATTTTAAAGTCCTAAAAAAATACAAGAAATGAGAAAAATACCTAAAAAAATACCAAAAAAGAGAGTAAAAGACCTAAAAAAATACAAAAAAAGAGAAAAAGACCTAAAAAATACAAAAAAAAGAAAAATAATAATGAAAAAAGTCAAGAGAAATCAATTCGTTCAATGGTGAAAACCACTTCGGTGGTGCCTTGAGCATGTACCGTGGTGAAAATTGAGGAATCGACGCCATGTGTAGAGGCTTTGCTCCTCTTCCCTTTGGAGCTCTACTTGATCTTTTCATCCCATTTTCATTCACCCGCCACTTCAAAATTCCCTTTTCACACTTACCATGGCTTGCGAATTTTTCAACATTCCCCTTGCTTTCTTGCTTTGCCATGTGTACTAGGTTGGTCCTATTTCTCACTAGGGAATTTCCTTAACCTTAGCTATGGGTTAGGATATTGAACATCTCACGGTCAGATAAACTACCTCCTTTGTTTGTCTGCTTGCTTGCGACTTGTCTCTTTTCATAAAAGGTCTTGAAAAAATCCAAAAAATTCATAAAATGTCCTAAAAAATCATAAAATATCCTAAAAAAATCCAAAAAAATTATAAAATGTTTTGAAAAAATCCCAAAAAACATAAAATGTCTAAAATAATCCAAAAAAATCATAAAATGTTATGAAAAAATCCAAAAAATCATAAAATGTCCTGAAAATAATCCAAAAAAAATCATAAAATGTCTTGAAAAAATCTAAAAATAAAAAATCATAAAATTTCTTGAAAAGATTGAAAAATCATAAAAAGTCTAAAAAATCCAAAAATCATAAAATGTCTTGAAAAAGTCCAAAAAAAAAAAACTTCAAAAATCCCAATATAGTGACACTTTTAGATCGCCACACAAATTTGAACTTCAACAAAATCAAAACACATCACAATTGACAATCAAACAGACATTGCAACATATCTACCAATCTATCAGGAAGAACCACACAACATACCTAAACTATGATAAGCGTCAGTTTTACAGTAAAGCATGATGCATGTTTATTTGTTTCTCTTTGATTATTTTATGATTTTATCTTTGGTGACATGTCTTTTAGCTTCTTCAGGATGTCTTGGACTAGAGAGGCGAGGATGGGGCATGTTCACTTGTTTGATGTCTGTGGATTGTTTCTTATTCACAAGATGACTCGTCTTATGACATGGTTGTCTAAAATCATCGAGGAACTATGAGTCAATGTGGATGAGAGCATTCCTTGTCTGATAGTGTCTTCCATGCAATAAGTATTCATGTCATCTAAGCTTCTTATACCTAGATGCTTATACTTCATTACTAAATAAAAATGCAAACAATATTCAGGTCGTCTAGATATTCATGTTATCTAGACACTTATACTAATTTGTGACATAATAAGCTCGATGATGATAAAGGAACGTAAAAGGCACAAGAGGATTCATCACCTTCATTTTCTTCCATCTATTTATTGCATTTCATTTTCTTTATCTTTCTTGTTGTAGAGAAATAATCAATTGCTTTATCCAACTGATATATGTCCCTTGAATCAAATCTCAAATCAATCAACTTGCTTCTCTAAATCTCGTGTCCCCTTCATCAATCAATCTATCATTGCGTCAACTTGTTTTGTGTAAGCATCATTCCCAATCAGCTTAATCAACTCATCAACCTGGCTATACTGATCATTTCCATCAATTGTTCAGTTATGCCTATCGACTGTGCATTTTCATCAAATGTACATCTCTGCTTAATCACTTGTGCAAGGTCAACCATTTCATCATTTTCATGTAATCAATCGAGAGATCAATCTTCTTGTAATCCATTCGATTAATCTATCGAGGGGGCATATTATATTCATCATTATCCTCATCAAGGTATATATATATGTTAATCACTTTTTCTTTGAAACAACACAACAAGTTGCATTGTCTCAAAGAGGTGCAAAATGTAGACACTCAAATTTGTCCTCTTAATCATTGCATTATTCAAAAATTTCATCAAATCATTAAACAATTAAAAATATTAAATAATTGTTCATCCAATCATTATCATTCATAATGCATTTTGCATAAATCATGATCATTTGTATATCGTTCACATCCATTCATGACATAAATCATTCTCGACAATCATCTGTGTTACAAAAACCATTTGCATTAACATGTTCATATTTCACTAAATGATTAAATCATTAAAATCAAATCATAATAATCCACATTCCATTAAATCAACATTAAATCATTATTAATCATTTTCATTCTTCATTTAAAATCCATTTAATCATTTTTCATTATCCATAAACCTTTCACCATGCATTTGTCTCTCTTATTTTATCATTTCCACTCACATGCATGTTTTAATTGCATAATGTGGGATATTTAAATTTCCATCTTACAAATATTTTATCCCACATTTCCCTCTCAAACACCTCTCCATCTTCAAAGATGCCTATTTAAATGGGATTTCCCTCTCATTTTCAGCCCCATGAATTTACATATTCATATAATCTCTTATCTTGGGCTGCATTTTCCTGTTCACCATAGCCTCTTTTGTTGGAATATTTGCCTCAATCCATATTGACATGTAACTCTTGGAAGGAAAAGTTGTGCCATTATTCATGTCTGGGTGACTAACTGTTCTAAATCCACTTGAAATGTTCATGTCGCCGAGACAGAGGTGATGTCTTGCCGAAAGAAGTGTATCGCTGTGACCTAGATGTATTCGCTGTGACCTTTCGTCAAAATTGAGACCTCTGGCCGACAATATGTTCTTATTGGGCTTCGGGGAGACTTGGTTATCGGTATGTAGTGTTTCCGATATGCAATGTCTCACCAAGTTGCTATCAGGTGTTTAGCATATGTCAGGGAGACTCCTAGCGACTGGGTCATCGAAGTATCACAAAGGGCTTTGGGGAGAACTCTCAACGACTGAGGGATGTCACACCAACAACATATGGTCATTGGGATAACTCACAAGGTTTCGGTAAGATGTCCCAGTGATCGATGAAGATCTCGTCGACAGCTTGGGGTCTTTGCGGTGACATTAAGACTTTGATATGAAGTCTTGGCGACGGGTGCTTGGTCTCGCCGATAGGGATGGTTTTGGTATGACATATTCGCTCGGTGAAAGGTCTTGTTGAAGATCAAATGTCTTGCCGACTCGGTAAGACATGAGTGCTCGGTGAAAGGTCTTGGCGAAAGTGATAAATCTCGCCGACTCTTGGACGCTTCTGTATGACATGTTCGGCTGGGATAAGGTCTTGGAAAAAGACATAAGTCTTGCCGACTCGGTAAGACTTGGTTGTGCTCGGAGAGAAGTCCTGGCGAAAGTGATGAGTCTCGCCGACTGGTGGATGCTTCAGTGAAACTTGAGAAGAATCGGAATGAGGTCCTGGTGAGAGTGATAGTCTTGCCGAATGGAAAAATCACTTCAGCATGACTTGAAGAATTTAGTATGAGACTTTCCGATGAGGAATCTCTTGCCGATAGAAATGAAATGGATATTAGTAGTTTCGATATGACTTTTGGCTTTCGTTATAACGTCCTACTGACTGTTGAGACTTGCACTGATATCGATATGGAGACTTTGTGGCATCGGGGAGACACTGTTAGTGTCTCACCGATATGCCAACAAAGTTGAATGCCTTTGACCGTTTGACCATCCTATGTGGAGCCTCGTGGACCAATTAGAGGAAGAAAATTTAAAATGAATGATAGTTAGATTTTTGCAACAGTTGCGATGCTGGAGCTGAACTACATGATTGGTAATGGTGGATAAGGATGAATAGAAGGTAAAAATCAGAATGTGATAAGATTTAAGGGATCGATTCTAATTTGGAAAGGTGTGTGATTGTAATAAGATTCTTGAGAGCATTTTCTATAACTGGATGAACAGTGAATGAAGCTACTGTGAACTGATCTACCAGAGAGTTGTCTCTGCATTGTATGTAATTTTTTGATTACTGAAATACAAAGAGATTCGACTTGGTGTGGTGGGTTTTTTCTCGGAAGGGTTTTCCCACGTAAATCTGTTGTTCATTGTCTTTGAGTATCTTCTCTGTTTCTGTAAATCTTTCATGTGTGTCTTAATTGGACTATAATTAGAAAATTAAAAGTACTATATGCATTCTTCCCTGTAGTTTTGATGTTAGGAAAGTGTTTCCGCACCTCTGCTTTCCTTACATCTTTACTATATTTTGTGCTCACAAAATTTGAGAGCAAATGCATAAAAATAGATCTTGGTGATAGGGAGACAATGGAGAGTGATTTCATTTAAAATCATTTCCATAGTTTAGAAGTTTTTTTTCTAGTTTTTTTTTTTTAATTTGAATGGCTTCATTGAGGTGAGTGTGAGATGGAGATTCTCATTCCATAGAATCATCCATTTTCAGCTCACACACTTATTAATTCTAACACACCAAGGTTTAAAATTTTCGAATGATATTTGACTTATGTTAATATTTAATGGTAATATTGAAGAATCTATTTTTTTTTTATATAATTCAGTTTGAGTCATATCTAAGAGATGCTTTGGATGAGGTTCATGAATTTTAGAACCCACCCTTAATTTTAAGACATCTCTAATGTTAGGTAATACTCTTGTATTATCATGCCAATTTTTTTTATTAAAGATATAATTTCATTAGTTAATTTCATGTCTGATCTTGGGAGTCTACCACTAAAACTCCAACATTGATTAATTGGATCTTTTTCAATACTTTATCTTCTTTTAACAGCTCTTATCAAAGTTCTAGGATTTACTTTTACACATTTACTAATCTTACTTAAAATTCTTTTATTTGAAGCTCCTTTATCAACTAGAGTAGTTGTTATTATACAACAAGCCACATTCTTATCTTTCGATCAAATTTTTTTACCTAAAAAATCAATAGCATTAGCAACATTGGATATGACTTGTTCTACTGAATCATCTTTATTTTTAGGTTTTACAAAAAAACCTAATTTTTTCACCATTATTCTCATTTTCGACATTATCATCAATTGCACCATGAGTTGACATTGGAATCCTAATTTCTTTCTATAAAAAAATATTTTATATATTCTATTTCCATAAGTTCTAATTTGTCTCCAAGAAACTTTACCATGAAGTTTATCTAGCACATCTCTTTCAATTGTAAAAAAACATTTTCAAGTTCATCCATACAAGGGGTTTCATTTTCATGCACACAAGGGGTTTCACTTTCATTTTTAAATGTAAAAGGGATTTTATTCACATTTTCATCAATATGAGTTATTTCATTCTCATTTGCATTCTCATAAGATATAATTTCATCATTTTTTTGTTTTTGCATTGTTTCAACCCTAGAATTATTGATATCATCAATGGTGTATCCAACTTCATCTAAACAAGCAATATCATTATTATCAAAACTTGGGTTTGAACACATACTTGGATAGATTGTATGAATAGGTGCATTTTCCATATCATTGGGAGGTGGATTTGAAGACATACCCAATTTTTTTTTGCATATGTACTATTTCCATATCATTGAAAGTTGAAGTTGAAGGCATAGTTGGGTTTGTCTCCATAATTGCATTTTATTCCATATTCACCATCTCCACATTTGCATCATCTACGTTAATTTCATTATTCATGGCTTCCTTTTCAACATTCTTGGAACTTAGATGCTTGCAAATTTTTCATTTGACGAATCCTTAATCTTCTATCCCTTTGTCTTTTTGCCTCCATATCTCTATTTGCTTGAATTTCTTCGGGTGTCATTAACTTTCTACATTTTTTTCTTTGTCTTTACTTATCACCCATGGTTACCAAACCCTCTTTGATTACAAAAAAAATGATCCAAATACAACCTATTTTTAAATTTCTATCTCCTTCAAATATTCAAATAAAACTATGTAGTATGAAAATCCTTTTTTCTTTAAACTTTGTAGTACAAAAGCATCATGAATGCATCCAAAAATTCTCTTTTTCCAAATCTTCTTGTAAAAGTTCTTGTACTTAATTCCACTTCAAAAAATTCAACCCGCACTTTGTCTCTTCCAACAATTTGAATAGAACATGCCCTACACAAGACAAATTTGCAATAAAAAAAGCAGAAAATGGCGCTTTCAAACTGTACTGTAGAAAATGAATGTTACAAAAAAATGTGTTTTCTCAGTATTTACAAAATTAGGAAAAAATGGCTATATCAGAAACACGTACATGTTATGAAACAAATACATGTTCTGTTTTAGGAATGTGTACCCATTACCTTTAGCCAACAGGTAAATAGATAATGTGTATGCATTACGAAATGCGTACGTGTTTCATTTAAATAACACACACATTTTAGTAACATGTATGCGTTATTTAAAAATTGAATTCCCAATTCACATGTAGCCTTGGTTTTAGGCTTGGGAAAGACTTGAAAATTTGAGCCTTAGCCTTTGACCTGCAACTAAAAAACTAAGGCAGATTGAAGAAGAATGCCCAAATTTGACAATATGGTTGATGAATTTTTTTTTGAGTCAATCTATAAAATTAAAACCCATTAGAGAAAACGGTGTCTAATTTCCAAATATATAATTTTTATTAAGATTGGATTATTTTTACTATTTTTTAATTAATTTCTAAGCAAATTAGTTCTTAAACTTGAAATATTAGATTTTTTTTTAATAACTTTATTTTGGTTAATTTTCTTGTAAAAAAAATTGTATGGCATCAAAATTCATACAATTCTCTACACAATGAGAAAAAAATATTAATTTTTTTTTAGGTTAGGTCCAATTATGCTGTCTGTACACGTTGATTTTTAAAAACAACAATTAAGGCCAATAAAAATTCTTTAAAAAAATTATATTCAACAAAAAATTACAAAAAAATTCCACATCAATCTTCATGTTGTTAGTTCTCTTTTCCCAAAAGGAATTAACAAAAAAAATTTATTTGGGTCAAAAAGTGATGTTCGTATACGTGCTTGGTATGGTAAAAAAATGACTTTTAAAAAGTGGTTTTTATAGATCCCTATCAAAATTTAATTTCTATAATTTGGATATTTGGATAATTTACATATTTGGAAACTATATTGAAAATACTAAATTTCATATTATTGAATTTTTATAAGATTCATTGTGTAAGTGCCTCAAATTTTTAGTCCAAGTGTGACAAATTTTGAAAAACAACAAAAACACTTCCACTTTTTGAACTTTTTTTGTACCCAACTTCTTGCATTAGCCCATAATTGAATTTTTATTCTAATTTTAATTAAAATATTATATCACTTAAATTAAATAAATGTATTTTATTAATTGTTAGTATAATTCAAATTTAATATAATTTTGAATTAATTGAAGTATACTTTCAATTTAATAAAAAATCAATATAATTGTAATTATAAATTAATTTAAAAATATTATTAGTTAAAAATATAAAGAAAAAATATATGAAAAAAGTAATTCGACGGTCACTTTATAAATTTTCTTTACAAAACATTAACCAAAATTTGGATGAAGTAAAACCAAAAAGTACATTTATTTTGTTGGCCTAATTTTAAAACAAACTTTTGTAGATAATTTTTGATTCTTGAAAATTTAGAATTAAAATTTACTTTAAATGTTATAGATTCTATTTCCAATTTTATTAAAAGATTTACATCTTATCCATCCTTTAGAGAATTGTTCATTTTTCCAAAATCTTTTGATGTCCAGGAGGCAGGGGGCAAGATTTCCACAAAAGATTGAATTCTTTATCCAAAATTTATTTTTATTTTTGAAAAAAATGCAAAAATATATCTCATACAAACACTATTTGTATTAGACAATGGGCTTAATAACTATTAGGAAAAGCTCAATGCTAAGGGAAACCCATGCTTCAAACATGAGAATAAGTGACTAAAATTTATTAAGAATGTACAATATAAATAAAGTTATATTTGTTTAGTTAGGAAATCAATCTAGTTAATAAGTTCATTTGGTTCAATTAAAATGTTATTTCTCATTTGTAAATAAATGTAATTGTAATACTAAATTTAATTCAATTATAAAAATACTATTATATTTTACTATATATTTTCATTTTTTATAAAATTATATAATTATAATTTTATAATTTAATTTATATAATTGTAATTGTAATAATAAACATAATGTAATAGATTATATTTTGAGAATGTTTTTTTTAAAACTTCACAATGTTTCACTCTACTTTTACTTGTTGCCCTCCAACTTTTGGTGATGAAGATTGATGCTCTCCTCACAACGACTACTTTTATTTGTGGATGTTCTGCGCTCAGGGGTTAGGGTTTACAATGAACCTTTGTGGCCTTAAGTGCAACGCTAGGCTATTCGCACATGACCTCCTTGACCAACCTCACCCTTTGGTACTAGTGGGTTTGACCAGTGGTGAAGGGATTTTAGATCCCCTTCCGACGAGAAAAAATCTACTGCAATGTATGATGATCATGTGTGTCATTGCCCTATCATCCGAGTTAGCCATTCATCCTCTATTATGAAGATCTATATGGATTGTTTTGTGTGCAACATGGAGTTTTTCTTGTAGAATAATGGATTAATTTGCAGATTCACTAAGCTATGACCAACATTGTGTGACTTGTTGACGTGGGTGCAACCCGAGACACATAAAATAATTCACAAAACAAGAGAATAATTTTATTATTCAGAAAATGGACTTCTTACATGCAGAGGATCTCAAATCCTCAAGTTCTACAATGTATGCATGCTACAAAAATTACAGAATAACCCCTTTTCGTAATATGCAAATTTGTCCCCAAAAAGCTACTCCCAAAATTAGAAACCCTGCCCATAAATAAAGCTCCTTTTGAGTTTTCAGCCAAAACAACATTCAAATTTGAGTTTTTTCCAGTTTGGTGCTGAAAATACAAGTTGAAATTCAAATTTCAAAAGTGCATTCGAAACTTAGCATATTCTAGAAAGTGCACTATCTTCTGGGAGCCATAACTTTTGATCTGGGACTCCGTTTTTCAAACTGTTTGAACCGTTGGAAAGATCTCAAAGTCAAAACATGCTTAAAATTTGTTATGCCGATTTTAGCAAGTTTTGAGGCCGTTTTGGGACCGTTTAAGGCCTTAAATCTGACCTGGAAGGTCTTCATTTGCAAATTTGGGAGACTAAAACTGCAATATCTTCCAAACCAGGAATAGAAAAATAAAAGTGAAAGTTGGGAATTACATTATGATGAAAAGGGTATCAAGAAATGCAAAGACATCTAAGAAACTACCAACATGAATTGAAAATATTTTTTTGGGTGATGCATGATTGCCCTTACACCACTGGATGCTCTTGCATCAGACACCCAGGGTAATTTGAGAAGTGACCCCATCACATCTCAGATGGTTGAGGAAAACCCAAATGGTCAACCTCTGTCTTAGGCATCCAGGATGAATCTTCCATAGGCCTTCCTCTCCATTTCACAAGATATTCTTCATATTGCCTATTTCTGGTACTCCCCACATGACTATCTAGGATTGCTTCAATCTCCTTCTCTGAAGTAGATATTGGAATGCCATACTATCCTATTGTTGGTGCTTCCTTTATTCCACCTTCATGATACTCTATCAAATCTAAAATGTTGAACACAGGGGAAATGTTGACTCCATCTGACAACTCCACCTCATATGCATTCCTTGAATTATGCTTTTTCAAAATATTGTAGGGACCAAATTTATTCATCTTCAATTTTTTATAGGTTCCCACTGGAAACCTTTCTTTCCTCAAGTGGACCATTACTTCATCACCAATCTGAAACTCCTTATTCCTCCTTTTCTGATCTGCCTTAGCCTTATACTATATATTCATCTTGTTAATATGTTCTCTTACCTTCTCATGTATATCCTTGACGTGTTCTGCAAAATCTTTGACTTCAACACTTATATTCTTCTCTTGGTCCATCTTCCTCAATTCTAGAGTTGTTCTGGGGTTTCCTCCATACACAATCTGAAATGGCGATCTACCAGTGCTTCTATTGACAAAATTGTTGTAAGAAAATTCTGCCTGGGGTAAGATCAAGTCCCATCCCTTGGGTTTATCTCCTACCAAAAATCTCATTAGGTTACCCAGACTCCTATTTAAAACCTCCACCTACCCATCTATATATGGATGGTGTGCAAAACTAAACTTCAATTCTATTTTCAATTTCTTCCACAAGATCCTCCAAAAGTATCCCACAAATTTGGTGTCACGATCTAAGACAATACTCTTTGATAGATCATGTAGCCTCACCACCTCTCTAAAGAAAAATTCAACAATGTGGACTGCATTATGAGCCTTCTGACATGGAATGAAATGTGCCATCTTTGAAAACCTATCAACCACCACAAATACTGAATCATTCCCTCTCTTTGTCCTAGGAAAATCAAGAACAAAGTCCATACTTATATCCTCCCAGGACCTCTCTGGTATAGGTAAGGGCTGATACAACCCTGTATTCTGGATCACTCCCTTAGCCATCTGACATACCCCACAACTCTTCACAAAATTATTTACATCTTGTGACAACTAAGGCCAATAATAGTGCTCACTGATAATGGCTATGGTCTTATCTCGACTAAAATGTCCTGCCATTCCTCCACTATGCTTCTCCTTTATCAAGTTCTCCCTCATGGAACTCCTCAGAACACATAATTGACTTCCTTTAAATAAAATTCCATTCTAGATTATGAAATATAGCCACTTTTTCATGTCCACTATAACAGGCTCCTTGCAAGCTTTCCAAGCTTCTACAAAATTAGGATCTTCTAGATACAATTTCTTGAGTTCATTAAACCCAACCACTTCAATCTACATCTCCATCAACAATTTCTGCCTCCTACTTAAGGCATTTGCAACCCTATTCGACCTCCCACTCCTATGTTTTAAAACAAAGGTATAAATTTGCAAAAATACTGCCCATTTCATATGCCTCTGATTTAATTTTCCCTGACTATTCAAGTACTGCAATGCTTGATGATCAGTATACAAAAAAAATTCCTTTGGAAAAAAATAATGCCTCCATTTCTTTAATGCTTGAACTATTGCATAGAATTCCTGATCATAAACATAATACTTTCTCTTGGCATCATTTAATTTTTTATTAAAATAGGCAATGGTTTTACCTTCTTGGCTCAACACTGCTCCAATGGTGCAACCACTAGCATCACAATCCACTTGAAACACCTTGTTGAAATCCAGGAGGGATAGAACAAGCTGCTCTGTCACCTTCTACTTCAACGGTTTAAAATTTTTCACTGCTCGAGTGTTCCACTTGAACTCTTTTCTATCCCCTCATTGTTTTAGTCAGGGGTGCACAAATACTATTGAAGTTTCTAATAAACTTTCTGTAAAAGCTGGCCAAACCATAGAAAGATCTCACATCAGTAGTAGTTCTTGGGGTAGGCCATTCCAGAATAGCCTTCACTTTCTCTGGGTCCATCTTGAGACATTTTTCTAAGAAAAAAAACCCCAAGTACACTAGCTCCTTCTTTACAAAACTACACTTGTTCAGATTAATCAACAATTTCTCCTCTCTTAACTTCTCGAAGTCTCTTTGAATTGCATCAAATGCTCATCCAAAGTTCTATTGAAAATAAAAATATCATCTAAATACACAATAACAAAACTTCCCAGAAACTCTTTTAGTACCTCGTTCATGAGCCACATGAATGTGCTTGGTGCATTGGTTAACCCAAAAGGCATGACTAACCACTTGTACATACCCTCTTTGGTCTTGAAAGCAGTCTTCTATTCATCCCCCTCTCAAATCTGGATCTGGTGATATCCACTCTTTAGATCAATCTTTGTGAAGTACTGAGCTCCACTCAAACAATCCATTAGGTCATCCATCCTTGGCAGGGGAAATATGTACTTGATTGTTATCTTGTTTATGGACCAGGAGTCTGTACACATCCTCCACTCCCCATCCTTCTTTGGTGCTAGTAATCCAAGTAATGTACATGGGCTCAAACTCTCTTGAATCAAACCCTTTATCAACAACTCCTGAACTTGTTTGTTTAACTCCTCATTTTCTACCAGAGTCATTCTATGAGCTACCTTATTTGAAAAACTGGTGCTAGGGATCAAGTCAATCTAATGACTGATCATCCTCACTAGTGGTAAACCCTTAGGTATATTATCAAAAACAATATCATGAAACTCATCCAACAACCTAGAAACGTCTACTAGCACCTTCTCACAATCCTCCTTACCCATTCTAGGAATCAATGCATAACACACACACACACACACACACTCATGCTTCATGCCTTCTAAAAATTTCCTTCCATCAACATAACAGATTCTAGCACTATTACATACCTTTTCCTCAATCTCCTTCAGGGGTTTCAACTTATGGAAAACCCCATCCTTCATTAGGGAATAAATGTTTGCATGGACATCATGTATAGCTCACCTATTGAAATACCATGGCCTCCCCAAAAACATGTGACATGCATCCATGAGGATGATATCACAAAGTACCTCATCGTGGTAGCTCCCCATCTTGAACTTCACTAGGCACTGCTCATTGGCCAGAACTTTGTGGTCTTTTTGCAACCAAGAAATCTGATATGGATGTGGATGCCTCTCCCTCATTAGCTTCAACTTTGTAATCATCTCCTTTGACACCAAATTATCAGTGCTCCCATTGTCGATAATGACATTACAACATTTTACTTCACACTTGCACCTTGTGCGGAGCAAATTCTTCCTATTTTTTGGCTCATTATCTTCAATCGCTAGGGATCTTCTAATCACTAGGGCTTCTCCCCTTTCAACATCATCTGAATGTTTGGATTGGGCCTCCTCATCTGTATGTGCAACCCTTCCACAACCTTCTATCCTTTTTGTCTGCCCTTCCTTGGTGTTGTGGACATTCATAGGCTCGATGCCCTTCTTCACCACACCGAAAACACGTTCCTCTGAAACCACCTCTTCCAGATCCTTGTCCAGATCTCCCTCATCCTCTACCTCTTTTATCACCACTATTTTGATCACGAAGGTGGTATAATTTATCATTCTTTTGGCTTCGACTTGTACCCACATCTTCATTTTTCTTCTCGTCATCATTTCGGCTTCTAGAAGATCTTCCACTTCCCCTTCCGCTTTGACCTCCTCATCCTTTTTGCTTTCCATCAAATATTTTGTTCAAATTCTCTTTTACTTTTAGAGAAAACTGGCATGCATCCTCAATGGTGGTCATTTTGACCAGGCTCAGTTCCTCTTGAATGCTCGGTCGCAATCCATTAAGATAGCGGGATACCTTCTCCTTGTTGGCCTCTGCATGGCCTATTCTGATGATCATCTCGTGAAAATATTTTGTATATTCTTTCACAAATTTTCTTCCTTGCTTCAACCCTTGTAATTTATTTAGTAGATCTAACTCGTAGTCCACTAGTATGAACTACTTCTTCAGTTTCTCCACCATGTGATCCCATCTGATGATCTTTCCCTTTCCTCTTCAATTCCTCTCCAACTTGACCTCTTTCCACCAAATACTGGCATGGCCTTTCAACTTCATTTTTTGCAAACTTAACCCATTTTGGGTCCTCTATTTCCTCACACTCAAAATATTCTTCCAACTTGTTAATCCAGTTGATCAACTCTTCCAAGTTCAGACTTCTAGAATAATTGGGGAATTTTTCTTTGGGTCTTTTCCTGATTTTTGAAATGGCCCTTATCAACTGCATTTGGTCTTGATCAATTACTTCTTCTTCCTCTTCTACATTTGAATCTTCCTCCTCTTCTTTATCATCACTTTCTTCTCTCCTTCTTAGGTTTAACCCTCTTCTCATCTACTCCTACAACGCATGAATTTGTCTCTAGAGGGCTTTGAAACCCTTAGCCACTAATGGATCTCTCCCACCAGAATTTTTTCCACCTATGGAACCACCATGCCTATCAGGTATCACTATTGGAGGCATCTTGAATATCTTGAACCCACAACCATGGTCCTAGTGCGAACTTCCTCACAATCAACGATCTATCCACACGCTCAAGAAAACCCGCTCTGATACCACTTGACGAGGGTGCAACCTGAGACACATAAAATAATTCACAAAATAAGAGAATAATTTTATTATTCAGAAAATGGACTTCTTACATGCAGAGGATCTCAAATCCTTAAGTTCTACAATGTATGCATGCTATGAAAATTACAGAATAACCGCTTTTCACAATATGCGAACTTTTCCCCAAAAATCTACTCCCAAAATCAGAAACCCCACCCATAAATAAAGCTCATTTTGAGTTTGGAGCCAAAAAAACATTCAAATTTAAGTTTTTGGTAGTTTGGCACTGAAAATACAAGTTGAAATTCGAATTTCAAAAGTACATTAAAAAATTAGCATAGTCTAGAAAGTGCACTATCTTCTGGGAGCCATAACTTTTGATTAGGGACTCCATTTTTCGAATTGTATAAACCGTTGGAAAGGTGTCAAAGTCAATAACGTGCTCAAAATACACTACACCAATTTTGGTAAGTTTTGAAGTTGTTTCAGGACCATATAAGGCCTGAAATCTGACCTAGAGGGTTTTTAGGTGCAAATCTAGGAGACTAAAACTGCAATATCTTTGAAACCAAGAATAGGAAAAAAAAGAAATAGTTGGGAATTACATTATGATGAAAAGGGTATCTAGAAATGCAAAGACATCTAATAAACTACCAACATGAATTGAAAATATTTTTTTTGGGTGATGCAGGAATTCCCTTACACCACTGAATGCTCTTGCATCACTTGCATACCTGGATTTCAATAAATTGGGAAGAATTTTTGAAGGAGGAAATTTTTCTATTCTCTTGTGCCAAAGGAATTTTTATCCTCGAATTTGAATCTCATGTTGACAAAAATTGGGTGCTAGAAAACAAACCTTGAGGTTTACAAGGTGACTTCTTATGCATGAAGCCATGGTATCCCTCTTTTGATCCACATCGATATTTTTTCCTTATCTTTTTTTTAGGTGTCTGTGCATATCTTCCTTTCCAATTCTAGGAATTGGATTGCTTACAGGTAATAAGCAATGGCCTAGGGAAGTACCAATGTAGTTCAAATGACACAATAAACTACCAAATCTCCACCTATGCATGCATTTGTGTGCAAATGGATCTCTCAAATGGTCTCTCAGTTTAGATTGCATTGAAGGTGGGAGACCAGTGTTGGTTGTAGCCTGTGGATTATGAAAAAGTTGCCTTTCAATGCAAAATAATTTTCTCAACTAATCATTGTATGTCACAATATTAAATGTTGCTCACCCACAAATTTGATTTTGGTGGAAAGCCCACTTGGTGGATCAGGGTTGAGCCTAAACACTATGTTATTCCACTTTGCACTTAGAAGGAAAAGGTTTCTCCTCAAGTTCCTCTGGCTATTACATTGAGCACACAAAATCCATCAGATGAATGTTCTTCTCCAAACTCTCCCCCTCCTCATGGTTCATAGGGGCTTGATTTTGATGTTGTTATTATGAACATTGTGATAGGTATTTCAAATACCTCTTCAATTGTAAATTCTTCAAAATCTAAGATTTCCCCAATACCACAGGCAACTTCGATGGACTCACATACCAGGGCTTGTCCAATGGAGAATCATTGTTCCCCTTCAAATATCGAGCAAAAATGGATAGTAGTCAAAAAGAAGAAACTCACACAACCAAAATCTAACCATTCAATGACCTTACAATCTTCATGTAAGGAGAAAAAAATGGAAGGGTTGAGTAGTTTCAACTCACCCACTTCTATGGGTTAAGTCACTATGGCATTTGTTTAGTATAACTTTGATTCACCCCTATTAGAGTGTTAATGTGTCTACATATGGGAGTGGACCCCATATGTCCATAACTTACTAATAAAAAAATAAAAAAAATAAACATAATGTAAACTTAATTTTTAATTATTATTTTAAAAATTATGAATAAATTGTAATTAATTTAATCCTGTCTTTGTTTTAATTTTAATTAGTTTTCATGCTAATTAATTTTTTAAAACATAACAAAATAAAAAGTAAAATAAAACTTAGATTCTAATATTTTTCATTTTTTTTTGTCAAAATATTATTGAATAAATATTAATAATTATATTATATTATAATTTATTATCTAATTTATAAAAAATATATATAACTATTAAAAATATAATATATTAAATTGTTAAGAAACTCTTCCTTAATGGTGTGCGAAGGGATGATCCTTCGTCTACCCCACAGTTGGGGTGACTTGGAAAGCACTAGAGAAAGGGTGGGTTAAGACAAACTTTGATGGGGATACAAAAGGTAACCCAAGGGAGTGTGGGGGTGTTTGTGTAATCAAAGATCACAATGGAGTAATTTTGATGGAAAAATCTATTCGACAAGGGAGAGGTACCAACAATGAAGTTGAATTTTGGTGTGGACAGTGATTTTGGTAAACCAAAATGCTTTCTAGCCCTTCTAGGGTTTCTCACCTAAAAGGGGAAAGAATTGGGCCAAAATCCAAACGTCTACACTCAAAGTTAATGTGAATGAGATGTATTATATCTAATTAAGATGTAATAATTCACTAAACTAAAAATGAAAAGATTTAATGATGCAAAACCTAAGAAATGTAACTTGTTTGAAAACATAGTGTGATATGCAGAAAGATGAAATAGATGCAATAATTGACAAAATAAAGATGCAAGACAAAATTTATGCACCTAGAAACTGATGAGGAGCTGACTGGGGACTGCAGAGACCTTTGATTTTCTAGAAATTCTAATTTTTGAGTCAACTGGAACACTTACACCAAGCTGGGTGACTTAGTCCTAGTTTGGGGAAATTTCACAAAAAGTTGTTTCTGCTAAAAGGGTACCTAAAAATGTAATTTTTTTTGAAAAAGTAGTGCAGTGGGACTAAGTCATCACTAGGGGTGACTTATTCCACTTTGGATTTTCTGCAAATCCGAAAGTGGAAGTGGAAGCCCACAACCTACACTTTGCTTTTTGATGGAAATATGGATCTGAATCTTCAAAAATCCCTGCAAAATAGAAGATATTTTGATTTCTAATGGGGGGTTTGCCTCAGTCAAACCCCTAGTTGGTATTTAAAATTTTTGAATGACAAAATATGCATAAAAAATCCATCTTAAGTGTGTATAAGACTAATAAAATTTGAAATGATGTAGAAGTTGAGAAAGCCAACTTCACAGACCCCGAAGATCACCTGCATGCAAATAACTTGTCACAGAAAGGAAGATATGGAGACAAAAAAGCAAGGGTGCTCTACAAGCTTCAAGAGAGATTGCATTGACTGAATTGATATAATTACAAAGATCAATCCTTAAAAGGAGATCATGCAAAACCTAAAAGTAACCCTAATAGGTAGACATTTAATAATTAATATAATTATTAAATGTCACAATATGCAATCTAAAGTGAAATCTTAAGAGAAGAATAAAGGTAACTTAATTAATATAATTAAGTTGAAACCTTTACTCTAACACCCCCCTTTAAGACGAGCAAGAGTGCAGCTACAAACATATGCAAGAAAGCAAAGGTAACTACAATGCATGAAAGCAAACAAGGGTCCCGACAACTAGGGCTGATGAGGTACCCGAATACAACCAAATCTCTGTAAAGTGGAGAAATAGAGAAAACCTCATGGGAAAAACTCTACTCCAAAAAGAGATGAAAGACATGAAGAACATCACTGAAGTAGAAGAAGCTGCAAACAACTGTCAAAGGATGACTGCTATGGTGCTGAAGAACCTCCTCTAAAGATAGGATGATTAGGATCAAGAAGACAAAAACCTGCATGAGTGTGCCAAATGACACTACTCGAATCAGGTGGCAAACAAAGGCAAACACCTGGAACAAAGATACAGATGGCACAAGTACCAATAGTCTAAAAAACACTGATCAACTGAGAATGGAAGATTCCTTCCAAGGTGAAACCAATGAAGCATTAGTACAAACAGTATAATACCCCCCCATAATGCTGACTGGGAGAGCCTAACAGATCCACTGAAATGCTATGTAACACCTTGTAGTGCATGAAGGAGAAGAAACAACATCTGAAAGTGCACAAGAAAGCACCTGCAACTAAAAAAGTGGTGTGCATAACAAAGCACACATGCATGAGGTTGGAATCATATGGATCCACTATTGTCATGGAGGGACACTCACCGGACAAAGGCGTGATGGAAAAAACAATGGCACTACACAACCCCCCTATGGCACTTTATAATATAGTGCAAGTACAAAATATGGCACAACCTTATGTGCAAAATCCCCAAAATACATGTACAATAGTGTGGCACTTTATCTCAGTGCGTTTACATAGAATATTGCTTACAAATGATGATCATAATGTCATAAAAAGACACAAGACTGGAAATACATGAATAACAACAAAAAATGAAGTAACCCACGTAAATGAGAAGTTCCCAAGAGCTAATATGTCTAGGTAATTCACTAGAGTGTGAAAACACATAAAACTGAATAAAATGTACCTGGAGTGAAATCTAGAAAAATTGCATGGATGGAACTTAAGAGCTCTGAAATATAGTTCCAACGCCACTCAGATCACAAAAAATGGAG
The DNA here is from genome assembly GCA_007258455.2 of Sequoia sempervirens. Classification (NCBI taxonomy): domain Eukaryota; kingdom Viridiplantae; phylum Streptophyta; class Pinopsida; order Cupressales; family Cupressaceae; genus Sequoia; species Sequoia sempervirens. The sequence goes on along the minus strand of VDFB02149015.1, from coordinate 61,945 downwards.
AAACTGATCAAAAATTACAAGCACGGGACTGAAAATAGCTCCTTTGACTTCAACTGGCTATAGAATGTACCAATAGAAAAATGAAGTGATGAGACCCACACCAATAGAAAGTTGACGGAAGCAGCTTTCCGACGATATATCATTTTCCAAAAAATGATATCGTATGCCCAAGTTACGGTCTTTGGAAGAAAACAACTCCAAAGGGGGAAAAATACAATGCGACATTAAATTTGACGTTCATACGACCGTTGCAGCAAAACTACGGACTTAAAATTGACGGTCAAACGACCGTCGGCGTACATGCATGAGTGGACTTATTTTGAAAAAATTGTTTAAAAAAAAACAAAAAAAAAAATTAATAAAAAAATTGAAGACCCATGCAGTACCCATGGTACCTTCCCTGCAGGGGCAGTACTCTCGCGCAAGCCTACGTAGGTACAGACCTGCATAGGTACCTGCGTAGGGTACTTCTGTACACTTTAGCCTTTTTAAAAAAAAAAAACAATAAAGCTTTTTACTTAAATTTTTTTTTTTAAAGCTTGTTTTTTTTCAAAAAAGATTTACATTAAAAAGATCTGCGAAATTTTTTTTGTGCAGAAAAAAAAATGATAATTTTTTTTGACGAAATTTTTACCTCGGCCTGCGTGCAGACGGCGAATAGGGCCGTACAGGCAATTTTTTTTTGACTTAGAAACAACTGATGCCGAATATAGATGAGTTTATAGTCGATCTTTAGGTTTTTGGCTGCTCCGGATGCAACGATGAGGTCCGTTTGAGCTCAAAATGATCTAAAAAATAAAGCACCCCCTGGATTTGGCAAAAAATATTTCTTCAAGCCCTCATAGATCTGACAAATGGAAGTCAAATTTGACGAAACAAAGGTTGATCTTGACTATTCCAACAACTTTGGATTCAATGGAGAGATATGATTTGACCCTGGATGCACTAAAAATGCCCACCTCTTGGATTAAAAAAAGGAAAACCCCAAACCCTTGAAGCTCCAAAAAATCCTTCAAAACATGAATAGGAAGCAGCAGGTCTGGAGCTCTGATACCATGTAGAAGTTGAGAAAGCCAACTTCACAGACCCCGAAGATCCCCTGCATGCAAATAACCTATCACAGAAAGGAAGAGATGGAGACAAAAAGGCAAGGGTGCTCTACAAGCTTCAAGAAATATTGCATTAGCTGAATTGATAATAATTACAAAGATCAATCCTTAAAAGGAGATCATGCAAAACCTAAAAGTAACCCTAATAGGTAGACATTTAATAATTAATATAATTATTAAATGTCACAATATGCAAACTAAAGTGAAATCTTAAGAGAGGAATAAAGGTAACTTAATTAACATAATTAAGTTAAAACCTTTACTCTAACACCCCCCTTAAGATGAGCAAAAGTGCAGCTACAAACATGTGCAAGAAAGCAAAGGTAACTACAATGCAAGAAAGTAAACAAGGGTCTCGACAACTAGGCTTGATCAGGTACCTGAATATAACTAAATCTCTAGAAAGTGGAGAAATAGAGAAAACCTCATGGGAAAAACTCTACTCCAAAAAGAGATGAAAGACATGAAGAACATCACATAAGTAGAAGAAGCTACAAACAACTGTCAAAAGATGACTGCTATGGTGTTGAAGAACCTCCTCTGAAGATAGAATGATCAGGATCAAGAAGACAACAATCTGCATGAGTGCCCCCAACGACACTACTCAAATCCGATGGCAAACAAAGGCAAAACATCTAGAACGAAGATACAAATGGCACAAGTACCAATAGTCTAAAGAACACTGATCAACTAAAATGAAATCTTAAGAGAGGAATAAAGGTAACTTAATTAACATAATTAAGTTAAAACCTTTACTCTAACAAATGAGACAAGATCCTATTCTAATGTGCTAGAACAAGATGGATAAATGGCACTTCAATGATGCAAGACTTCAATGCAAGAAACCCTAAAACACTTCAAATGAATGTAAATGACATGAAAAATGTAATGCAAACCTTAAGTATAAAGATATAAAGAAAATGGAAGATGGAATCACTTTGAAAACAAGTCATTAGGTGTGATTTGCTGGCTAGTTGTATCTCCTCAACCTAGATTTCTCCATGATTCACCATAGGAATCCATGATCAATATTTTGCAATGTGAGATCCTTGGACAAAAAGTTAGCTTGAAGACATGTAGAAACTCTTTTTTTCTTCCCCTAAGCTTCAACTTTGATGTAGAAATGTTATTGAATCTTCTTGTGAAAGATACTTTGCTCTTGAGTTTTGATTTTTGTTTTTTGAAAATGACTAGGAGATGTGAAAAATAATCTAAAAACATGTATTTATAGCCACTAACATTGAATTACTCAATATTTTAACATCATAGGCCGACATCCCTCACAAATTTGAACTAGGTCAGTGATTTTCCCACTCAAAAGTGGAAAACACCCAAAAAAACTAAGTCACCACCTTGGGCGATTAGTCCCACCAAAAACCACAAAATTTGAGTGGTTTGAGTGGTATTTGTTGAGATTTAAGTGGTTTAGAGTGAAATAGGCCTTAAGGTCCAAAATTATGAGGAGTAGGGGACTATAAATGCAATTTTTAAGGAGTGATTGAAATAAGGTGTCTAAAGTAGGACCAGGTTTACCAAAAAATTGTCTCTTTCTTCAAGAGTATACAAATTTTGGTGACACATTTGGGCCATCCTTATTGGCCTCCAATGTGCTAGGCAAGGGGGCATGAGGAAGATCCACTTAGAAGGTGACTCTTTAATCACAATTAATGCAATTTAGCATGGTTGGACACTGAACTAGAAGCTTAGAAAGTGGCTAACCCAAATACTATAAATCTTGAACGAAATGGTGGAGTTTGAAATTTTACATATATTTTAGGAGGGAAATGCTGACAGGTTGGCCAAAATGACCATGGTGGAAGTGTGCATCCCTTTAGGCCAGGTGTGATGTGGGGTTAGGTGCCACGATGGTGTGCAATGTAGTACTATGTAGGCAGTGCAAGGACAAGGAAATCATAACTTATATTGGCGACTTTCAATAGTAATGGAAGACGGTGGAAAATATGTGCAGAAGAATTTGAACCATCAGTAGTTCTAATGGCATAGAGAGGTGTGAAGCTTGGTTGTTAAATGTGGTATCAAGCCATAGGTGGTTGTTCATTAAGAATTTGAACTACATAAAGGATGTGAAGATGGACACACCAATTCAATTGGAGGTAAGGGGACACAGATGACCAGTGTTCTTGGGTGATATTTTTGAGAAGCAATTGGGCTATGTCTTCAAGTCGAATCATGGCTTGATATTACATGCAATCAAAATGGTATTGGGGAAAGATTTCTTGAGGGTGGATACAAACATCTTTGTAATGTTCTAGGCCACTCTACTCAAGGGAGTTGAAGGAGGTAGTGAAGATGTGTAAAAAATTGATCTGCAGCAAGTTTTTGTTGGGGTTAGAGGATGTTTTGGAAAATTTTGTGTCTAGGGTTGGGGTCCCCCTCTGAAAGACTGCTATCTTATACGATGTAGGGGATGCCTACTTGAGAAATTTCCTCATTTTTGTGGAGGATCTATTGAGGCTTCCCAAATTCAAGACTGTGATGACTAAAGGCATCCTCTTTCTCAAATGCATTACTGAAAGAAAATAAAAATGGAACAATTATTGATGTATAGTTAACAATAGGTGTATAATTAATAACATTATTGATTTTCAAATGTTTATTGAATAGTAATGTTACTATTTCTGTTGAAAAATAGATGAGTAATATTATTATAGTTATGTATTAAATTAACGATAAATGAAGTGTATGTATTAAATTAAGGCGCAATGCTAGGTGGAAGTAAATGAAATAGTAAATTAAGGCACAATTCTAGGCCTTGAATTTTTGGGATTGTTGAAGACAACTATTCACACATGTACTAGGTATGTGCAGGATCATGATGGGCCAAAAAGTGGCAATATGATGGGTATTTGTAGGGTATGTGGCTGACAACTTATTTTTTACCCAAAATTGATGAAACGAAAAGGGTTTTTAAAGAAGACTCTCAGCTTTCCACCAATATAAATTATGCTTTACTTTGAATTTAATAAATAATTATTATTCATTTTCTATTTGAATTACGCCTAAAATCTTAATTGATAGGCTGATTGAAAAACATCTATAGATTTCAAATGGTATCACATTTTTTGAATCTAAAATATCTGCCACATTCTATGCTTCATATACTATAGGATAAAAAATATAAAAATTGAATTTCATGAAGTTTTGACCAAGTTAAGGTGGTTAGACATACAAGTTTTTATATTTTATAAAAGTTGTAATAAAAAATTCATAATTAATTATTTACTTAGAAAAAAATTACAAAAAAATATGCATCACATCGGGACATGAGTCCTTATATCTAATTTTTTTTTTTTTATCATTTTATTGTGGTTAGGGTGGTCAAACAGACACCTACTTTTTATTTTTTCCCTAAAATTTAACTACTACTGTATTGAAATTTCAAATTTTCACCAAATAGATTTTTAGTTTTTTAAATAAACCTAGTATTTTAGAAACTACATTCAATTTTCTATAGATTCTATTCTTACATATTTTTGAAATAATATAGATAACTTATTCAAAATTTTACATCAAGTTTCCTAACTCTGAATTTTTTGAAATTTTTGCCACTTAAGGGCCAGTTTTTTCCATTATGATCCTGCACATACCCTACTTATATTGTTATAAAATATTGTATTATTACTCTGCAACCCCTCAACATACTACATAAATGATCCAAATTCCATGGTGGTATAATTTGGTTATGAGCTATCTAGCAAGAAATGTAGACCTTATAAACTTTATAAAATATCCTTAGGGAGTGAGAATCACGCTTGAAGATATTCAAAATTGATTATAGAAATTTTCATAATACACATACCACCTAGGGATCCATTATTGGGTCAATATACAACAAGACTATATACATAAGAGGCATTCAATATTTTACGAAAATGGACTTTCCTATTCATCAAAAACTCACCTATGATAGATTCCTCCTATTATAAAACACCTTTCTACTTCATACCTCCATATTTAAACTTCTAGCAAGTTTTTCATCTACAAATAGTGGTTGTTCATTTGTTGAAGATGGTGCTACCACCCATGCTTGTCTTCCTTGAGTAAAAGTTGAAGCTTGACCACTAAGCAAATCAAACTGATTCTGCAAACACATTAATAGTTTTTGAAATTCTAAAGCTTCTTCCCTATATGCTCCTATTGCTTCCCTGCCATGCAAGCAAATCAAGACAAAAATAATTAAAATGTACTAAGATAGTGAGAGTTGTATTAATATAGTGAGAAAAATCTTTGGAAGATGTCAACACATACCACCTGTAAAAATGTTTCTCTTTTCTATGAGAATTGAGCTGAAATTTTAACATTTCTTGCTTCAAATCTCTCTTCTAATGGAACCCATTTGCTACTCCAATGAGCAAGAAGGGAATACTTGATTCAGTTGTTGTTGTTTTATGTTCTAGCCTCAAGCAAGTCTATGCTCAATACTTCTGAGTCTAAACCTGAGACTTGCCAGGTTTTGGTAGAAAAAACTCACAAAAGACCACACACAATAATCCAAACTCAACCCATGATTCTTGTACAAGTTGCATCCACACGTAAAATAAAGTTGTGCTTAATGTCTTGGATATTTATGTTAGGAGAGAATCATATGAAAATTGCAAGAACATAGAACACAACATACAAGCCAATTACTTTAAACCAAATTACATAATCTAAGATCTAAAGGAGACATGTTTAAGCATTAAATTGGTATAATACCACATTGATGTCAGGGTAATACATTTCTAAGACTATAGTAAGCATGTTGAGAATTCAAATTGGGTTAAATTTTACGTCCAAGTTTGAATATAACTTAGTGAAACCCACAAAAGGCATATTAAGCGTTCATAGTGAGAAAAATATTGCATCCAACTCTAGGTGTGGAATACTCAAATCCATAGAAGATGTGTTAAGTGTTCAAAATTGGATTAAAATTAGCATCCAACTATGTGTATAACATATTTAAAAAACAAGTCTGGGTGCAATTCTAGGGAAAATTTGAGGCAACATATACCACTAGCTAAGGAAACAAATTTTTGACCAAACCCACTAAAGAGAAAGCTTGAATATTATAGCAAAAATTATTTGAGGATATTTTGAAATTAAAGGAGTTGAAAGAAAATGAAATTGCTAAATACCTATTGAGTTATAGTGATCTTGGTATTTTCTTCATATCCAATAGGACTATGACTGCGATAAGAATTATAAAAAATAGTAGAAACAATGGCCTTTGTCACTCCGACCTACACTTGCTTATACACCAGTTCCTACAAATTTGAAGCCCTAACCTATTGTAAATTGTTAATTCTAAGCACAAAATAGATTAAGTCTAATATATTTGATTTCCCTAAACCATTCAGACTAGTCATAGCATAAAAAAAGGGATCAAAATTAGGCATGTCTATCCTCATTGCATAGGACTTAAAACCATCTAAACAAACCTCCTTGACATACATTGTTGTAAACTTAAATCACCCCAAATGTCTATTGATAAACACCAATTTTGTTATATGCACCATATCTCCCTTAATAAATCTTGCAAATGAGATCTTGTTTTTGGGTACACAATGTGCATCTCCCTCTATAATTCATGTAAATTGTTAGATATACACTATGTATATCCATTTATAGTCCTTAACTCTAATTATTTGAAATGTGTTGGGTATGTCCCTATGCAACTGGTGCAAATATCTCTAGATAACTTCTAATTTTTTAATATTCACTATATATCTCTCTCTATGATTCCTACAAGTGGTCCTATATAAAATTTTATATTTTTTATATACACTAGTATCTCCTTATGCAATCTCTCAAATGGCCCTAAATAGCCTCATATATGTGAGTTTGCACTGAGTGTGTCTCTGCGATCCCTGAAAATGACCCCGAGTGACCTGTAGCTTTAAGACATACACTGTGTATTTCCTCTGCAAATGATCCCAGTGAACTTTGAATTTAAGCTATACATTGTGCCTCCCCTTCGAAATGACCTTAGATGATCTATCTTCAAGACATACAATGTGTATATCCCTATGTGACCCTTGCAAATGAGAGGGGTCTTAGATATGCACTTCAATATCTCCCTCTTCCAATTAAAATATACATTGCATACCTTCCTCCATTGTCACTTCATGCCTTTTGACTCTGGATGAGAAAATGGGAAGGGTTCTCATGGGCGGGAACATTGCATATCTTCCTCCATTCTCACTTTATTCTATCTTTTCCTTCAATTGAAACCTTGCCCTTGCAATCTTTTATTAATAGAATAAATGACTTTTTGAAGTCCCAAGGTCAAAGAGAGTTTATGAGAGAGCAGACACTACTATTTTTGCATTGTGACTAATTATTTAGTCATTTATAGTTTTTTTGCAAAAAATGACTAGAATTTAGTCATTTTTAGTTGTCCTGACTAAAAGTTTGTCATGTAGTCATTTATTTACGAAATTCTACTAGTGATATAAAATAGTCTTTTAGTATAATTTTGAGTTTTTTCTTGGGTATATAACTTAGGGGAGTCTATTTAGTTTATACATATGATTATATTTCTTAGGGGGAGTTCTGGTAAGAGTCAAAATAATATTGTATAGGTTCCCTTTGTTCTTTATGTCAAAGGGGGAGAGTATTGGAGAGATTTTTAGAGATTTTTGGCATGTTGCCATTAATGAAAAAGGGGGATTTTTTTGGAAGTTTGAGGATATTTTCATTGATGATGTTGTTTGGAAACATGAGCATGGATGGCTCTTAATGACAAGATACATTGTTGGAACATTGATTTCAACATTGTTGTGGATCACTTTGGTAAATCTAACAAATTTTCAAGGTGTTTAGGAAGTCATTTTGGCAAGTTGATTTGGTCCAAAAAGTTTAGTTGTGTGAAAATCTGACTATGTCAGAACTGCTCTCTAAGTTCAATGTTACATTGCATCATATTTTGGGTCTGCGCCACTTTAAATAAGAATATTTTTTTCTTTGATTCTAACACTAATTTTGTGGATGTTAGATGCATATAATCTAAGATTTTGTCTTGATTGGATGTTAGGGCATGGAATTTTCCACCTCATCTACATTTTGGTATATATTTGTTGTTTCTCCCAAAATTTCATGATGCAAAATACCTTAAAAATATGTGTCCAACTTCATTTTACTGTGAGGTCTCTCTGGATTTGTCTTCTTCTTCTTTTCCTATTCTAGATCATCTATTTCTTATATTTTCTTCTTTTCTTTCATCTTCTTATGCATTTTTATTCCAAAAGATTTCTTTTCCTTCTCAATTTCTTCTTCATCAAAGGTATCAACTATATCTTTCCTTTGTTTCTTTGTTCCATTGTTTCTTCTTTTTAGTACCAGCAGGTGTCCATCCTCTTCTTCTTATTCAGATAGTATACTCAAGTTTTTCTCTCTTACAACTTTCTATTTTCTTCTTTTTGGCATACTAGAAGTTGTGGGGGCTACCAGAGTAGCTTTCCTTCTCTTCTCATTCCTTGTAGCCTACTTAACATGAGGTTATTCCATCACTAGAGCACTAGTCTCCTTCCTTTTATTTTTTTTGGTAGTAGATGTTGATCTGGAGGGCTTTTGGGTACTGGGTGGAGTGGTTGAAGTTGTTCTTCCAAATCTTCTAGGTTTGGTGAACCCACCTGTTGTGCTCATCTCCTGTTCTGCTCTTTCTTTTTCCTCCCACACTTGTTCTTCTATAAACCCCTTACACTTGGTGTACTCATTCACCATCTTTTCCACCCTTTTCTTTATTTATAGCCTCTTCAGTTCCATGTGCACTTCCATATATTTCTCCTCATACATGCCATATCATTTTTGAGTAGTGTCTTTAGGACCTCTCATCAATATATCAACATAAAAATTAAATTCTTGTACATTAGTTTCATAACCAAGTGGTAGAATCCAAGAATTTCTAGTTTCCACAACTTCAATAATGCATTCATCAGTTGTCACCAAAAATATATCATTTTGATATTTATCTACCATTTACTTAAGGACCCTCTCCCTTTCATGTATTCTCTTTTGGAACATTGTAAAGAATGCATTAAGTGCTTCATAATGTGCTTTCATGTCACCAATATTGTGTAGGTATTCCAATATCTGATGGGATACTAGTCTATTCTTAGCCCACATAACCTTGTTTCTTCCCAGAAGTTCCTTCAAAAAGTAAAATAGCAAACAAACAACCAAGGAACCAAACTTGGAGTATTTCTTCTCTTTGGTTTGCTTCAAGTTCTCAAAAAGTTGTCTGAGCAACTCACACAAATAATAATCCTTTCATTTCTCTACTATCTCATAGGCCATGTTGATTGCGGTGGTTGACACATAAATATCTCTATTTGTGTAGTATATCTTATAACCTATGACCATGACTACATATCTAACTATAGGGTTCCAGATTGGTTTCACTATTAAATCTCTTCTTTCAAATTTGGATCCACTAAATTCCATCACTACTTCATTCTTAACAAACTTCAATACCATTATAGGTCCAGAGGTACAAGGTCCAGTAACCTCAATATGCCAATGTTTATTGCAATTGTGACATATAACATTCTTTTGAACAGCATTCCTTCCATTCATCTTAGACCTGCATTAATTATCCTTGTGTCCAAGTCCATAGAAAATATAAGATTAACCATTGAAAGGTTGAATCATTCTACCTTTTTCATATGCATTCATTGCATTTATTTTCTCTATGTCCAAATTTCTTGCCTGTAAAGCATTGACCAGTAAAGGTTGGAACATTTTGATTCATTTTTCTTCTACATCGCATTGCTTTATATCCAAATTTATTGCAAGAATAACAAAAACCATTGAAAGATGAGTACCTTTGAACATTTGGTTGTCTAACTGAAGGTATTCTAGCATTGTTTCTTTGATTTCAAATCTTTTCATTGTTCTTCTTGTCTTAGGTATTCTCTGGTTCATTAGGTGTCTAATGTGCTTTTGAAATTTCACCTTTTTCAAGTCCCAAAACACCTTTTTATTTGGATGATATTCATCAAGCATTGTAGAACTTGTCTTTAATTTATCTTCATGATCTCTTGCTCTTTCTAGATCTTATCTTAGGTTTACCACTTCTTGTTCAAGCCTCATGCATTCATTATATTTTCTTTTAACCATTGCATTCAGACATTCCTCATTTCTTTGTTTTCTTCCACTTACACTTTTAGTCCAATGATATCTTCATTTGCTTGCTTCAATTGTTTATTGATTTCATTATTCCTTTCTTTGAACTTCATGATTTTCTCTCTCAATTTCTGATACATTCATTTACGTCTTTAACATTTTCCTTCAGATCATTGTTTTCACCTAAAACTTTATTAAGATCTTCAAGAGAAACTTTGATTTCTCCATCTTTGTCAAGCATGCAATATTCTTCTATGTATTCAATAGAAGGAATCTTTCTACCAGGCATGTGTTCAATTTCCAAGATCTTCCCAAAGCGGTCAAGCTCCTTCCATGGATCCAAGCTCCGATACCAATTTTTGAACACTTGTAATACTGAGAGGGGTGAATCAGGAATGAAAGCATGAAAACATCCACAACATCACATAACACATAAACACCAGGATTTTTACATGGAAAACAAAAAATGGAAAAAACCACAATGAGGATTAGCTCACAATATATTATAACTAGTCATAACATATTTACAAAAGTGCTCACTACAAGTGGACTCACTTTCCAAGTGAACTCATTGCTTACTAAGAAAAGTAAGTAAGAAAGAAAAGAGTTTTTGGATACATAACCAAGATTTGAACTGATAAAAAATACATCTACCATATGCAATATTTAGTTCCTTTGAATCTCAAAACACTAACTTAATACACTTCATCCAACTTAGATTACAAACATCTTCTCTACTTTACATTCGCACACCTCTTCTCAACTCTCACAACTTATTCACTCAAATCTTCTTATTTTTACATCATTGCTTGTATTTAGATCATGTACACTCAAAAATTGATATCCACAATCTTAAAAAAACCTTGTATATATATCAAACTCATTGCAAACATCAATTAGGTCAGCCTAATTATATGTAGGCCTAAATCATACAAAACATGCCTTGTCGACACCTAATTTAAATCAAAATGCTTTCGGGCCAAAAAATACATGTGCAAAGTGTAATATATGTTGGCATGGACCTAGAATAACTCTCTCTTACATTTGTATCACATATTTAATCTCTGCAACCCTTTACATACATTAGGTTGGCTAGGCATAAGACCTAAAAGCAAAATACTCTAACTTTTCAACATCATAGGACACATAGACGTCAAAATGTCACGCCATAGATAGAAAACACAATATTTTGAAACCTTTAATGATAGAATATTTCCACAATACATAGGGATTAGATGCAAATACTTTATGGCTTTGATTGTGTGAGATTATTTTGCATCAATGTTTTGGATCACACTTCGTGATCCATGCTTTCTACTTCATCCTAATGATGGATCACAATGTGTGATTTGAAACATTGATGCAAAATAATCTCACACAATCATGTAGCCAAAAAATATTTGCAGCTAGTTTTGAAACTTGTTAACATTTTTCCAAAAATGCAAGGTCTAAACCAAATTTGCGGAGGAGTGTGGACTAGATAAATCATAGCCATTACATAAAAAACTGTCAAAACCTTATATGTTGATCTTTTGTTACTTGTAACTTACAAACCACTTATCCAAATTAAGTGAAATTATGGATGAAGATACTATTGAAAACCATGAAAAACATATTAGAACCACATAAGTAAATATCTAAGGGTGAATGAATGCAAAAAAATTACCGGAGGTCTCTATGTATTGAATCTACCAGTATAGACACTTAGCAAAAATACTTAACTATTTTTGTGTGTGGATAAAACCCTCTTGCAAAATGTATCTTCTGTAATCATCCTTAATACAATGTTGACATCAATGACAACCTTCTTCATTCTTTCAACACAATGTTTGTATTAATCTTCAAATGAGATACACCAATACAAAACTCATCTCTAAATTTTGGCAACACTTCGTTACTCTGGGTGAGTGTAGGATCATGGGTGTCCAAAAAGTGGCGATATGACAAAAAAATTGATGACGAACCTTTTATCCAAATTTTAATGAAATGAAAAATGTTTATTGAGAAAATTATCAACTTTCCACCAATATAAAATATTCCTTATTTTGAATTTAATAGATAATTATTATCGATTTTCTACATGCATTATGACTAAAGTCTTGATTGATGGGTTGATTGAAAAACATCTATAATTCTCAAATGATTTAACATTTTTTGAATCTGAAAGATGTGGCACATTATATGCTTCCCATAATATAGGATAAAAAAAGAAAAAAAATCATATTTTTTTTACCAAGTTCTGATGGCCAGACAAATACGTTTAAATATTTATAAAAATTTCTAATAAAACAATCATAACTAATTATATACTTGCAAAAAAAAACAAAAATATGTGGCATATCCAAACATTTGTCTTCTATTTATATTGAAAGTTTCAAGAAAAAACATATTTTTTCTTGTACTTAGATTGGTTAGACATACACATGCTCTTTATTTTTTTCCTAAAAAATTAGTAAATACTGCATTGATATTTCAAATTTTTACCAAATAGATTTTTTTTTTTCCAAAAAAGGAATCATATATCAGAAACTATATTCAATTTTCTACAAATTATGTTCTTACATATTTTTCAAACTATGTTAATAACCTATTCAAATTTCTATATCAAGTTATCTAACTCCGTTTTTATGAATTTTTATTTCCACTTAAGGGCCTAGTTTGGACCCCCATGATCCTGCACTAGCCCACTCTAACAACTTGCAAACAAACTCTACAAACCATCATCTCAATTATGTTCCAATATATAGAAGTTTTTGGGAGAGAATACCACAAATGGTATCCCAAAACCATAAGCAAAACCACCTAAGAAAACCTAAGAATGGTGAACAATATAAAATGATCACATAACCTTCACATGGGTGCCTAATCCATATCCAATCAAAATTGGTCAATATTGAATGATACATAACTCTCTGATGCCTCTGATGGCTAAAACCTGGAACATGCAAGCTTAGGCACCCAACCCAGAATAAAATGCAAATAACATGCAAAGAAATGCTTTACTGGGTGATCCCCACCCAAAAGTTGGACGTCCAAAAGGAATATGCTCTTGGAACATGCAAACTTAGGCACCCAACCTAGGATAATATGCAAATAACATGCAAAGACATGCTTTTCTAGGTGATCCCCACCCAGAAGTTGGACGCCCAAAGGGAGTATGCTCTTGAGATGCTCTATAATTGCCACCATAGTGGGTCCACCTCTTTGAATGCAATTGCAATTCTTCATAGGAAAATAAATAATAAATATTTTTCTCCTTGTGTCCTCTAGAACACTTTCCAAAGAACATGGAGACACATAAATCAACTCAGGATAGAAATTATAATGTCACCTATCATAATAGTATGTTGTAATCAAATGTTTATTTCTAATATGGTAATCTATTTTTTAGACCTGAATTCACTTGCATAAATTCATATTGTAGCTTTCCATCACCTTGTTTTTTAATATTATATTCTCCTAGTTTCTCTCATTATTATGTCATATTTATTGATGATGCAACTAGGAAAACATGGGTGTATTTGTTAAAACATAAATTTAATGTATTTGAATTTTTTTTAATTTAATAGAAAAGCTTCATTGAAAATGAGATAGGGAAAAAGCTAAAATATCTGAAGTTTGATAATAGTGCCAAGTATTGCAACAAATAATTTGAAGATTATCATTCATACAATGGAATTTTTAGGGATAATATAGTTCCAAGAACTCCACGGGAAAATGGTGTAGCTAAGAGAATGAACAAAACAATAATTAATTTCCTAGGTTAATTAATTCTCATCTTTATCTTTTGAGCTATCTTGTTTCTCAAGATAAGATTAGGGTTATGCATCTTTTCTTTTATAAAGAAAATCATTATCATATAACTATGAACTCTCGAATAATAATTATTTGCACATCTTCTTGCAAATCTCTGCTTTTTCTATTTTTCTCTTCTGTGGAAGGATATTTTGGTTTGCAAATATGATCTTGGCATTTGTACTTGGGTACCTGATCAGGCCTTGTTGCCGAGATCCATTCATGCTTTCTTGCATTCATCTTAGTTTTAGGTGCATTTTTTATTAGTCTCCCCAAGTTACCCTTATGGTGGGGTGTTAATGTAATTAATATTTAATTACACTCGCATAACTTTACTTAGATATTATTTATTTCCTAGGTTAATTAATTCTCATCTTTATCTTTTGAGCTATATTTTTGCTCAAGATAAGATTAGGGTTATTCATCTTTAATTTTATAAAGCAAATCATTATGATGTAATTATGAACTCTCGAATAATAATTATTTGCACATCTTCTTGCAAATCTCCGTTTTTTCTTTTTTTTCTCTTATGTGGAAGGATATTCTGGTTTGTAAATATGATCTTGGTTTCTAACATGTGCAAGAAGCATGAGTTCACATGTTGTGAACTACCTTTAATTTTTTGGGTAGAGGATGCACATATTGTTGTTTATTTAATTAATAGAGGGCCTTCAATTATTTTTGGTTGTCGTATTCAAAAGGAGGCATGGATACGTAAGAAGGTGAGTTAATATTTTGTAAAGACCATCGACTGTGAAACTTTAATACACATTGATATTGATAATAGAACTAAGCTAGAAGCTAAGTCTAAAAAATGTACCTTTGTTTGATATGGAATAGATGTTTTTAATTATTGATTATGAGATTTTGATATTCAAATAACTATTAGAAGCAGGAATGTTATATTCAATGAGAAGGTTTTGTATAAGGATCAATTGCAAGCAAAATAAGCTTGAACAAGAAAAAATAATATGTAGTGTTGGATGATATTCTAGAAAGGAATATTCCATCGATACCTACTACTCAACAACATCAAGAAATACCATAGACTCCTACAAATATAAAACCTTCTACAATGATAAGCAAACCTCCTAAAATATTTTTTATTTAGTTATATTTTATTTTATTAACTGACGTCCAATGAAATAGAAGGGTATGAATAAGCTATGAAGGTGGATGAAAAATAATAGTGGAAGTGAGAAATGAAAGTAGAAATGGATTCTTTGTTGCAAAATCAAACTTGGGATTTCGTTAAATTATCTGTAGGTAAAAGTTTACCAAAAAATCAGGTTTACAAATTAAAGCAAGGAGGAAACAAAAAAATATTTAAGGCCTAACTCGTGGTAAAAGGTTTTGCATAGAAGAAAGGTAAATTTTTTGATGAAATCTTTTATCCAGTAGTAAAAATAACTTCTATTAGAACTATTATAACTATCATAGCTACAAAAGACTTGCACCTTGAATACTTAGAAGTGAAAACAAAGTTTTTACTTGGAGATTTGGAAGAAGAAATCTATATGCAACATTCATAGGGATATGCAATCAGAGGTAAGGAAGATTTAGTGTGAAAATTAAAGGAAAGTTTATATGGCTTGAAACAAGCACCTCAAAAATGGTATTTAAATTTGATTGTTTTATGGTTGAATAAGATTATAGTAGGTGTTACATAACAAAATTTTTTTATAGTAGGTGTCATTCTAATGGTTGTGTATATATTACGAGGTTGAATAATGGTATTTATATTTTTATATTATTGTATGTTGATGGCATTCTTGTTGCAAGGTCTAATATGGAGCATATTAATGAGTTGAAGTAGAAGTTAGCAAAGTTTTTTACTATGAAGGATTTTGATGCAACCAAACAAATCCTTAGTATGATGATTTCGTAGGATAGAAAAAATAGAAATTCAATGTTGTCTCAAAGTGAATATATCAAAAAGGTGCTAAATGGTTTAATATGAAAAATGCAAAAGTGTTAGCACACTTTTGCCTAGTAATTTTAAATTAATTAAGGAGATGTGTCCAAAGACATAAGATGAGGAAGAAAAAATGTCTAAAATTCCATTTTCTTTAACTATTGGTAGTTTATATCCTAGATCTTGAGACGTCTTTTTTTGTGAGCATAAATTTATCTCTAATAGAGTTTAGCTCTGTATCCTACTATGGCTCTATGTTTGGCATACTATGTGGGAAACTCCGCATTCTACTAAGGTGAACATTCTTCTGTTGTGATTTTTTTGATAGTCTCTTTGGTGGTAGTATGATGGGAAATTAATGTGTTCTAAGATCTAGATGGTGTTTACTTTGAAGATTATTTTTTGGTTTGGAAAATTACGTTCTAGTCTTGGACGACTCAGTGAATGCAATATATTATGAAGACTAGTTAGGTTTTATAAGTGATAGCAGACTTGGTATAATACACTATGGATAAAATGTTTAAATCTTATACGGTACCAATGAATAAGGTTTTGATTATTTTGTGTTCATCTAATTAGGATGACACAATTGATGGATAAGATATACTTGTATATATATATATATAAGATGAAAGATAGGAGTATGGAGTGTGTGAGCAAGAAGGAGATGTGAATGCGAACAAAGAAGAAGATCAAAGCCTAAATGCTTTATCAGTTGTGATTAATACAATTTTGTTGAGCGAATTCTATGTGAGGCAATACTTATTATTTTGAGCTTTAGTGGAATTGAACCCTACACATTGAAGGTGTATTCTATTAGTTTAATATTTTGGCAGTGAGCCACTATCATTGTATCTTGGCAGTTATCCATCTATTGTACTCAGGAAGTGAGCCTTTTTAAGGACAGTGAGTCCTAGAAGTGTGCCCCATAATATTTTGCATCTAGATATAATATATTGTGAGTTAACCCTCACTGTGGTTTTTCCCATTTTGGGTTTTCCACATAAAAATCCTGGTGTTCATGTGTATGGTTGCATTGACTTGTTTATATGTTCTCTCTTATGGATTTAGTCAGAATTATGATAATATTTAAGTGGATTTTATTATGGTTATGTGGAATACTGATTCACCCCCCTCTTAGTATTCCAAATGTTTAACACAAAATTTTGTTGCTTTGTCAACCATAGAGGATAAATATGTAGCCACTATTGAAACTAGCAAAGAGATTATTTGGTTGAAATATTTCTTAGTGGAATTAGGAGAGAATGAAGATTTAATAATTTTTTATATATGAACACCCAAATTGTTATTCATATTTCCAAAAAAATTACACTTCATTCTAAAAAAAACACACAAGAATAAGGTACCACTTCATCTAGTTAGTGTTAGGGTATGACTAGTTGAAATTGGAGAAATTTCATACAAGTAAAAATCTTGTAGATATGTTTACAAAGATGATAACATAAGATAATTTGATTTCCTCATCAATTTTTGTTGGTCTTCAAGATTGATAATGGTGGAAATAAGAAACAACTATGTTTAGGCATGTCAATCTAGTGGAGCTATAGGGGCAACATGTTGAATATCCAAGATACTGAGAGGGGGGGTGAATTAGTATCTTCTTAAATTTTCTAATCAGATACCATCCAATTATTCCAATGCATACAATAGAAAAGATAAGTAAAAGCATTAACATAATATGAAATCACATAACACATGAACACCAATATTTTTACTTGGAAAACCCAAAATGGGAAAAACCATGGTGATTGTTAGCTCACAATATAGTATTATAAGATATTACAAAATAGGGTGGCTCACTACCAGGACTCATTGTCTAAATACAAAGGCTCAATGCCTACAAAATTACAATGACAAAATGGCTTACAACCAGAAAATGAACTAATAAAATACATCTAGTGAGTGCAGATTCAATTCCAATGAAGCTTAATAAACTGACTTGACACACTTCATAATATTAACTCTTCTTCAAATTCGCATTCACAAAAAAATCATCTCAGACTCAACCTTCCAATGAAGCATCAATTAGGTCAGCCTAATTAGATGCACTTCTTATTCTCCAAAAATACCAACTGTCAGCTACAGGCTTTCACAAAATCT
The DNA here is from genome assembly GCA_007258455.2 of Sequoia sempervirens. Taxonomy (NCBI): domain Eukaryota; kingdom Viridiplantae; phylum Streptophyta; class Pinopsida; order Cupressales; family Cupressaceae; genus Sequoia; species Sequoia sempervirens. The sequence goes on along the minus strand of VDFB02149015.1, from coordinate 43,882 downwards.
TCCCAAAAGAAATTCAAACACCCAAAACATTACATAATGTCGGCATGGACCTAAGATAGGTCACACATATATCCACATAACAAAAATTTATTCACCATTACACAACTCATCCATTAGGTCGGCCAAGGATAGATCTAATAGTAAAATTACAATCAACAGAGTAATATCGATATACCATACGAGCATCTAAATACATGAGATCTTGAATGAACATTATTTCATAATCCATAAATAATTTCCAAAAACCACAAGAAATGGTAATCACCAACAAAAAATTGCAAACCAAAATACTAGAGGATATACCAAAATACTAGAGGGTATAAACATTATACTGGTTCATGTGTTAGACTAGAATACTAAAATAAATTCAGACTTGATCTTGCAGTTGCAACTCATATATCATTGTGATATCAATGACAACAAAAAACAAAAAAATGAGATGTTCTTATTTATTTTTCCAACAATCTCCCCCTTTTTCATTGATGCAACATGTGCCAAAAAGAATATTTACAAAACTTCTCCCCCTAACACCAACATTTCACCTTCTTCACCCCCCCTTTGACATCGAGGACAAAGGGTGTCCCAAAAATTGAAATATGAAAACAAAGAAAACAAAGAAACATGCATCAACCGAAGGATGGAAAGCCTTGAAGCTCCTTAAGAATACTTTCCCATATTGATTTACCATTCTCCCAACTATCCTTTGTAGAAATCAACATCTTGTTCAGGGATTCCAACTCTACCGGAGTTTCTTCTACATCATCCAACGTATTAGGAGTCAAATTTATCTTCTCAAGTTTTTCTATTCACGCCAAGGCCTTGCCAACCAAAGTATATTCCACTCTTATAATGTCACTTAGCTGATCAATTTTTTTGATAATCTCTTCTTTATGCTTCTGTAAGACAAAGAATTTATCTTTATGCACAATGATGGCATTCTAGGTTGATTTGTCTCTATCTTTGGATATACTATAAGTACGAGAGACAACAGTCAACTAGGAATCAATGGATTCCATAAAAACCTTAATGTTTTGGGCAGAATCTAGACACTTTAAGCAATAAACAAGAACAAAAATTTCTTCTGACTCATTTATCTTCACAACTTCCAGATTCTTTTCAACATTTGAGTGTGCAAGAGCACACTTTTCATGCAATTCTAGTAGCATTTTCTCTGCCAGTTTCTCCTCAACCTCTTTTTTTGTCTTTTCTCCAAGCCCGAAGGTATACTCCTTGAAATAATCCAAGAATCTCAAATTTTCAATAAGAGTGAGGGATGCATCAATAGATGCACTAGGTGTGACCTCCTGCAATGCCTTAAGAGCATCTTCTATGAGTTATGTTCCTTTCTGATGTGTTTCAAGAATCTCCTTCCTTCTGGATACCTGCAATGCATCTCCTAACACCACTTTATGCATCAAACACATCTTCTCCACAACTATAAACCCTTCAATCATAGGAAGTTGTAGAAGCTCCTAAGAAATTATTGGCTGAAATCTGATTTGCTTGGACATTAAGCCTTTCAGAACATCATTACCAAAGGATGATTCTCTACGATGCTTAAGAAATTTCACAATATTCTTTTGACTTTCTTCATTTTTCTCGGAAGATTCCTCATTTTTATTTTCTTCTGCTCCCTTTTCATTTTCTTCTTCCTTCTTTTCTTCTTCCACTTCCTCTTATTCTCCTTTATTTTCTTCTTCTTTCTTTTCATCCTTTTCATTTTCATCTTCATCTTTGTTTTCATCCCTGTTACCTTCATATTTTTCTTCCTCAAAATTATTTTTACCTTCATTATCCTTTTCACCTTTAGTGTGCTCCGGAGGAGCATCATCATGTTTTTCAGGCTCACCTTCACCTTCATTCTGCTTCTCAATTTCCAAAGGATTATTTTCACCACCGACATCATTTTCAACATCAATGTCTTCAGAAATAGCTACATCACATGTACCAAGAGGAATATCTTCCTCAACATTCAATACAACAAATCCCTGTGATTAGCCCCCTTGTTTGCTCCATTTTTTGCTTCCACCCACTATTTTAATGTATTTTTCTCCATTTTTTGGGAAAAGTCGGTGCTATTTTTCAGGATGGCACTATTTCTAGCATTTTTTGCGTCAACCAAAACAATATGATGTTAAAACCAATGCAAATTAGCACCGACATTAGCACCACAATTAGAGCCAATATTAGTGCCTCTATTAATGTGAACTGTAATGAACTTATGAATGCCTACATTAATGCCAAGATTAGCACCAAAAAATGATTCCCACTGTAATGCCTAGATTATTGCCTAAATTAGCAACCAAATTACCATCTATTTTAGCAAACATATTAGCGCCTTTAGTAGCACCTATTTGGCATTTTCTTTAGAACATTTTTGGAGCCTAATTTAGCACTTGATGTAGTGCCTAATTGTTCTGATCTAGTAGGGATTAAGGGAATTAGAATAAAATATCCTTCCCTAATAATCACTAGCCTTCAGTTGCTTGCCTACATTTCACTTGCATCAAAATATCTACTACCTTTGATTTTTCATTGTATTTAACATGAAATGCAACAATTTGTGTGACAAGATTCATACTTTCACCAAAATTCCACATTTATTCCTCCAGATAATCATAAAGAAAGCAAATTTCACCTTTACCATAGTATTTTGTGTAGATTAAGGGTTGAGGGTTGATAATTGAGGGTTAATGGTGATTTAATGTATAGGGTACTAGAGGGTGTAAGGGTTTAGGGTTTAAGGGTTGAGGGTTCAATGTATGGTGTATCAACATTGTTCTGTTGTTGCATTTTTCTATTAAGCCTTTATCTAATTGACTTCATGGATAATTGGTGATATAGTGGATTAATTTTGTTATACGGATATATGTGCAACCTATCTTAGGTCTATGCTGACATGATGTAGCATGTTGAGAAGTTCAATTATCTTTGGAAATATTTTGTGAATGAAAAAAGCCGATAGTTGGTGTTTTTGGTAAACAAGGATTGCATTCAATTAGGCCGACCTAATTGATGCTTACAAATGGATCGAGTATATATGTTGGATAGTTTTGAAGCTTAAGGTGAATGCATGAGCAAGTGTGTTTGTGACAAGAAGTTGGTGTGATTGAGAAGCTATAAATGAGAAAATGATGAAGTGTGTTAATTTAGTTTATTGAGCATCACCGAAACTGTATCAACACTTGTTAGGTGGACTCTCATTAGTTCATTTCGGTTGTGAAGAATTTTTTTTTTGTAATCATTTTATAGTGATAGTAACCAGGGGAGGTCTTGCAACCACACAACATAATTCCACACAAAAAAAATAACCTTCAAGTCACAATTCTTCAATATTCTTCTCTTTTCACCAAACCAACACAATTCCTTGTGGCATTGCAATCTAACTTAATTGGGTATATCCTTTCAAACCTGGACTAGTAGTGTTTCAAACACCCATAAAAACACACAAAAACATACCACAAACATTCAATAGGCTTCTTTGAACCATCTTTCTCAAAACTAGTTTTCTACACCAACTAGACCTCAAATCAGGCCTATTTTGCAAAGAGACTTGTCTTAAATATTTTCCCAAACCACTAAAATATTTTGGGACGGAATATACATGCAATAAAACCAAGTATTCCACAAATTTTTCATAGAAATTCACTCACCCAAGTGCCAAAACCAAAAACCCTCTCTTTAAGTAAAAAATCTAGGGTTTTAATGGAAATCACTCTTCTAGCCTTCAAGAAACTTTACCTATACCTCAATAAAGTCCCAATTATTCTTCACAAACTTAATCTATCATGAAACAACATTTCCCCAACATAATTCTCATTTTTCCATATCAAAAGCTCACTAATTCATGAAGAAAACTCACTTTTCACCATTAGGGCTTCATGCCCAACACATTATTCGACGTCCCCTGCGCCAGAAAAAAAATAAAACACTTATTTACTAATTTTTTAGACCCATTCCACAAGTTAAAGGAGCCACAAAAAGTGGAATGGGTCAACTTTACATTTTAAAGGCTACAAACCCTTAAAATAGGGTACAAAACCAGCCACAAAGAATTGGTTCAAACTTTCACCAAAACCATTGTTAGGTGCTCAAATAAAATGAAATAAGTGACCAAATCACAACTTAAAATGAATTCAAAATAAATTTAGAACATTATGTAGTTTTATGGGTCATACAACTCTATAGCAATGTGTAAAACTTAGAAAAACTAGAAAAAACAGGGGTAGCCTTTATTTATTTTACTTCCAATCTTCCAGATCAATCTTACATCGATGATTTTCACCTTAATTATGATTTTTCCCTCCAAAATAACTATTCTAACTTCCTAAAATGGCCATTCAAACCTACATGACCATTGTAATTACTAAACCTTCCTTTTTACAACTTTTCAATTTTGCAATTTTTGAACAATTAGCAACTTTTCAATATTTTGCACTTTTTGAAGTCCAAACCACCTAAACACCTAAGAACCATCCAAAATGACTTAATAAAATATTAAAATGGTCTAAGTGACCTTATTTAAAGACAAAAATAACTCACATATAGAGCCTACTCCTAATGAACCTTGATTGATAATTTTGGTTCCAATGTGCTCCTGTACCATGTAGGCAATGAGCCTCTTTTCTAAATATTGAGTCCTTTTGTAAGCAACGAGATTTTGTATATGGAAAATGAGTACTATTCTAGGTAGTGAGCCTTATATATTCAGTTTTGGAACTACTTAAATTGTGGGTTAATGCTCATCATGGTTTTTCCCTGATTGGGTTTTCTACGTAAAATCCAGTGATCATTGTGTTGATTTTTCTTTTTGTTATCTGTATTTTATGTTCACACTTAATAACAAATTAGTGTATTTGTGAAGTTGATAAGTGTTTGAAGTTTTATGTTTGGATTTGGTGACAACTGATTCATCCCTCCTTTTAGTTTTCCTACACCTTTTAACAACTACAACTAGATTTTGGGTTTTTGGATCATTGTACGGTGTGAGCTATGTTCACTAAATGTGAATTGTGTTTTTCTATGTATCTGGCTGAGATCTAGGAGATATGTTGTTGCTTTAGATTTCTTATAGTTTGATTTTTATGACTTGTAGTTATCAGGATAAGTTGTTAAGGTTGTGTTTAAGTTAATTTTGTTATCTAGAAAGATTGGATCGTGTTAAGGTTGTGTGTGCTTAATTGATTTGTGTTGTAGACTAGTTTGGCTGACCTTGTGTTTAACACTACTTTTGAAGTTTATGGAAGTGTGTTGAGGCATTTTGGGAATTATTTAGGTCCTCATTAGATGTGTTTTTAGGTCGCCCTTATTCTACTTCCACTGTAGAATTTTTTGGTGTTGACCTAGTTTGAATTTGTAAATACAAATGGTGTGTCGCCAACTTTGGTTATGTTTCAAAGTTGAAGATTGTATAAATAAAGGTTGAGATGTAGAAAGTGTAGGATTTCAAGCAAGATAGATGTGATATAGATGTGAAATAGTGTGTATATGATGCGAGGTTGAGTAGATTAGTGTGAAATCTAACTGTGAGTTTCAGGAAGCAATGAAATGAAGTGTACTCTATCATTCAATAATTTCTACAAGTGTGTGGCTGAATTGTGGTAGAAATCTACGTTGCATTGAGATATTTTACTCTTTGTAAAAAAAATATTTTATCTTCTTTGTAATTCTGTGGCAGTGAGGCCTCTAGGTGGTTAACCCGTATTGGATAGTGAGTCTTGTTTTGGTAGTGAGCCTTCTCTGGCAGCAAGCCTTTGTATTCGACTTTGATATTCTCTATATTGCAAGCTAATCCTCACCATGGTTTTTCCCTTATTGGGTTTTCCGCATAAATTTGGTGTTATTGTGTGTGTGATGTTTTCAATTTCTGCTTTTTCACTTGATGATTAATTACATTATCAGAGTAAAGGATTTTTGAATGATAATTAATCTAATATCTTGTCGAAGTTATTAAAGGTTAAAATTTGTTTCAATTGATTCACCCCCACCTCTTAGTTGTCTTGTTCAACAGTTATAAACTCCCAAAGATCGTCTTTTATCAAGATAAGTCTCGATTTTGAAGAAAAATAAAAGATAACCAAAGAAGGCTCAAGAATTAAGGCTACGTAGTTATGAAAGAACATAAATGAGGAAAAGTCCAAAAGTTATGCAAATGTGCTCAAATTCTCCATCAATGGTGATAGTTCAAAGAAGAGAGTAATATTACTCAAAAAATCAACATTCCTTACAAAGACAACAAAGAAGGTTTAAGAAGACCATTTCCTCAAAGAAAAGCACAAATGTAAGAGTTTCAACATTCATTTTATGGTTATTGTTTCTTTTGCAATAAATTTGATCATAAGGTAGTAGATTATAGAGCTTGTGAAAGGAGATATTTTGTTTTCCTAAAGAACAATAATCCATTTGCTCCTCTACTGGACTACAACATCATGTGCTACAAGTAAAATAATTTTGGTCATACAACATGTTCTTGTTGAAGTGACTTTGTTGAACCTCCAAAAAAAAGCAAGGAGGATGTTCTTGATAAGTCAAAAGAGAAATCTACAAAAGTTTGGAAGAAGAAGGTTGAAATGAAGAAAAAATCCATGCTAGTACAAGCAACCCTCCATGTCAAAAATGAATAAAATAAATGGTGCATTTACAATGGTTTCTTAAGAAACATGAAAGGGGATAAAATCAAGTTATTCACTTTGAAGGAAATAAATGGAGGCACTATAAATTTTGGAGACAATGCTACAAAAAAGATCATAGAAAAATGCACTATTCATTTCGATAATGGAAACACAAAGATCAAAAAATGTATATATGTCAAAGGGTTGAAGAAAAATATTCTAAGTGTGAGTCAAGTGTGTGATCAAGGGCACAATCTCACATTTAATCCAAGTGGTTGTGAAATAAAAAAAAAACAAGAATGGTGAAACTTGATGCAGATGTTAATATAATTGCAAACAATCTTTATACTCTTAGTGAAGTCAAAAGATAAAAGCGTTGCATGGAACAAGAAGGTGAGAGATGGTTATTGCACAAAAGGATGGGACATTTTAACTTTGATAACATTATGAAGATTAGCCATAAGCAATCCATAAAGGGTATGTCGAAGATAGCAAAGCCACCTAATATGATTTGCAAGTAGTGCCAAGTTGGAAAGAAAACAAGAATGAGTTACAAATAAAAGAGGTATTCAAGGACAAAAAGGAAAACAAGGACAAAAAGCATGCAAGGTGATATTTATTTAATGTTATTAATTAATGGTTATTCAAGGATGACCTGGGTTACATTTCTAAAAGAAAATTTTGAAGCTTTTGAAAAATTTAAGGAATTTAAATCCTTACTATAGAATGAGACAGGGTTACGAATACACTGTCTAAGATCTGATAGAGGAGGAGAATTCAAATCAAATGCATTTAAAAATTTATGTGAACATGGAATAAGAAGATAATATTCAGCCACAAGAACTCCATAATAACATGGAGTTGTTGAGAGGAAAAATAGAACAGTGTAAGGAACGACAAGAGCCATGTTAAATGAGTCCAAGATCACTGATACCTTCTGGAGAGAAGTGGTGTATACAATTATCTATGTTCTAATCATAGAACAAATCAAGGTGAATAAAAACAAAAAACCAAATGAAATTTGCAAGGGAAGGCATGCATCAATGAAGTATTTTAAAGTATTTAGGAGAATTTTTTTTATTAGGTGAGACAAAGAAGACTTGGGAAAGTTTGATTCTAGGTGTGATGAGGGTATCTTCCTTGGGCATTCTATGAGAAGAAAATACTATATATGTTATAAAAAAATATGCACAAAATTTTTGAAAGTCCAAATGTGAGAGTTGATGAAAAAGGATCAAAAGGAAATAGTCCAAGATTTTGATCATCAAGAAGATAGTGTCAAAGAGGAAGTAGAGGAAGAAGTTGAAAATGAAGAATTTGAACAAAGAAATCCAAGAATTCCATCAAGAGCACCACCCAAGACTCCATCCAGATATGTTGAAAAGAATTATCTTGAAAATATAATCCTTGGTGATAAAGAAAAAAATTTAAAATAAGGAGAAGAGTATCCAATACATCTAAACATGAAAATTTGTGTTTTCTCTCTAAAGTGGAACCTAAGAATTTCAAAGAAGCTCAAGAAGAAAAGTACTTGGTAAAAGCTATGGAAGAAGAATTAGATCAAATAGAGAAAAATGTGACTTGGGTATTTGTTGCAAGACCTGAGGACATGAAATTTATTGGCACTAAATGGGTTTTTAGAAATAATTTAGATGAAGATGGTCTAGTCAAGACGAAAGCAAGGCTTGTATGCAAGGTTTATGCTCAAGTTGAGGGTATTGATTTTGAAAAGACATTTTCCCTAGTTGTGATCTAGGAGCATCCAACAGTGCAGGGAAATCTTGCATCACCAAAAAAAATGTTTTATTTATTTTCTTTAGTTGTTTTGAGTCCCATGATGGCACTTAAGGGGTATAAAATTGTCAAGCGCCAAAAATAGCAAAAATTAAGCACTTACTATTTTTAGTAAGTCAACCAAAATGAGCTTATATTTACGTGAAAATTTACCCCAAGGAGCAGAGCTGAAAAAAATTTCTAGTCGTGAAAGAATCACCTCAATACCTTGCATGGTTTGGGAGAAATTAAAGTTTTTGTCCCAGGAAGTTTATCTAATGCAACTTCAAATTTAGATATAAAATTTTAGAGGCCCCAAAACAACTCTGAAAGTGGTCAAACTGACCTATGGTGGGTTCACACATTGTAGAGCTCGTCGAGAGCTTTCCAATGATATGCAATAATAGAAAATTGGACACTCAGATCAAAAGTTATGGCCCCACAAAGTTGGTCCTCGAATGGTGGGACATTTGGCCCCAGAACAATAAGGGGAAATTTTAACTTTCTAGAACATTCTAGGGCGGTTATTGTGGAAAATAAAAAGTGTTAAGTGGGGGTTGTAGAAGGTGGCCATAATAGTGCAAATTTTGGCTCTGAATAGTAGATTTTCTTTTCAGAGTTGAATTTTGTTGTAATGAATCAAGCCCATGAGGCTGTAGCATTTAAGCTTTGAATTTGTAATTTCATTTTCTAAAAATAATTGAAAGTGAGTCATTTTTCTATCTCGCATCTTTTGTGTTGATATATGTTGTGATTTTTGTGGGTTTTGGGTGGTGTGGTCATCATCAAGTTGTTTGTCTTGATGCTATAAGAATGTTTTCAACTCTTGTAAATTTGTATTTTCTCTCTAAACTGGAACCTAATAATTCCAAAGAATCTCAAAAAGACAACTACTAGGTAAAAGCTATGAAAGAAGAATTATATCAAATAGAGAAAATTGTCACTTGGGTATTTGTTGCAAGACCTAAGGACATGAATGTTATTGGCACTAAATGGGTTTTTAGAAACAAGTTAGATGAGGATGGTCAAGTCGTCAAGAAAAAATCAATGCTTGTATGTAAATGTTATGCTCAAGTTGAGTGTAGAAAAATGTATCCCTTTACATTTTCACACTTGTTTGAGTCCTCTCTTTTAGAATTTGGCTCATTTTTCTTAATTGGTCCTATTCTACATCCAAAATCCTAATAAATTGCATTTTTCTAAGGATGATCCCAACATTTAACAAATGGTGAATCATAATTTAATGCTTTTGGTTATGTGTTCTAGATCTAGGGATCTGGGACTTATATGCCCCTCTGGGAATATGGGTTCCACCTAGGTCTTGAGACTTGATCTCAAATGTTACATTGAACACAACACTCCTCAAAATCTATATCCCAGGTTTAAGCCTCTCAGACACATATGCCCAACCTAGTGTATGAGTCCCGCTTTAACCTAGGACCTATTTTAAATCAATTTCTTGGCGGGATTTTATAGTCCTTAGATTCAAATTCTGAATGTCAGCTTGTATTGTTGTAATTTTGTGAAATTAGGCATAAAAAACTAAAATGTAAGGTTATTTCACATAAATTATCCTAGAAAGTTTTCAAGTCATCTAAGATTTTTCAAGAGAGCATTCCTAAGGTTTCATGATTCAAGCTAGCATTCAAGACAATGTTTTAAGCATTCAATCAAGATTTAAGATCCACATCCATTGAATCCATTTTACACAAGTTTGTAGCCTTTATTTCAAGGGTTTGGTGAGTTGCAACATTGCATTTGTTCATTCATCATTCCTTCATGCTTTTCTATTCCATTTCAAGGTTTAATTACCAAAATAAGATTTGACCAAGGCAAACCCCTATTCCATAACTGTTGGTTAACAAATTTTACACCTTTGAGAAGTGATAAATAAATGCCCACAAGGTGCAAGAAATTATCCAACTTTGAATATCTATCTTTAAATAAGATCGATATTCTATGATTTTTTTGAGGTATAACTCCCTCAAAAAATTTGCAATGAATTAAAAAAAAAGGAAAATAAAACACCATGTATGCTTTTAACCAGAAAGCAGAAATGGTAAACACAATATCAAAAAATTCCAAGTACCAAGTGCTTGAGAAATAACATGAAATATTAGCACAAAGACTAATTAATCAACATAGATAAAATATCTACTCAATACCATATGAGAAATGAAACCAGATGTAAGAACTACACTTCTCATACCAAGATAAGATATGCAAGATATATTCTTAAATAGAAAGATTTAAGAAATAGATAAACTCGATCAAATTGTACAAAAACAAAATGGTAATTTCATTCATCAATAGTACTAAGAAAAACTTGCATAATAATGTACAAAGAGAACATATGAAAAATAGATACATCTTAAATAGGCGAATGAGTTTTTCCTCTTCATGTCCATAGCCCATTAATCAAAATAAACATAAGGAAAATAAAGAAGAGTCAAGCCACTATGATGGTGTCGCTTAATTTCCAATCTCCTGGGTCACCAAAGGTCTATTCCACCATGCTTGGAAAGTATTTAGGACATGCATCGGGTCTTTGTGTTGACGGATAGCCACATTTTTCATCATCACTTTCCACATCAGATGGAGATCTTTAGTTGTTTCCATGCGTTGCTCACAAAATTTCAAGTGATCAATGGCCTGAGATGGTACCAAGTGTAATTCACTTAGCTTTTGTAAATGCTCAACATTAGGAGTGGGTATGTCAAGAGCTTCTTTAACCATTTTCTAGAAATCAATAGTTAAATTTCTAGCATCTACATTATCTTTGATCACATTTTTATCCTGTAGTAGACCAAGAGCTATCAGGGTGTTCAATGCCTCATTTGAAATGACATCACATTCATTGATGACCTCTCTAAGCTTCTGTAAATTTTGTTTGGAAACTTGCAATTTCCATTCTACTCCTTTATCCCACAATAAGAAGTGAGTATCTAAAGCATTATGTATGATTTGATCTATGGCCAGCTTTTCCATATCTGAGCTCATCAAGAGTTTCAATTCAATCTAATAATTAACCCACAATTTTTCTTCTTTCTCAATGGAATTGTGATGCAGAGTATCCTTCAACAACATCAAAAACCTCATTTCATTAGGGGAATTCAATCCCAAGTACAATTAGGAGAAGATCAAATATACAAGCATCTAGATTGCTTTATCAAAACTCTCAATTTCTCTTGGTCATTCCAATCTCTTCATCAGTATTTAACATACTTACATTATGGTCACATTGAATAATTCAAAGCAAAAACCTTTTTAGAAAACTTTGATTCAATCAATTAGATCCACATCATTCTCAACCACCATATCAACATCTACACATTCTCCCAGCCTTTTCATAGGGAAACCATCAACAAATACATTCACCAAGGCAACACATTAAGCTCACTTGATACACAACCAATTACCAACCCTTCAAATTCTTGTATACATCATATCTTGAAGGAAACAAAACACTTATTCTAAATCATATTCCAATTCAACTTATGCATCATCAAAATGTCAATAACCAAACATCAATCATTGAAAACAGTCTAAACTTCTCTAATAGCACCAATTCATTTTCCTTACAAGGAAAACTAAAAAAAAAAATCCTTCTTTCTATCAACTAGTTAATCAGTCCTTCAAGACACAAGATTCATCATGTTTTGGAAGAAATCAATTCATGTATAACTATCAGATCTTCCTGCTCTGTAAAGATACCAAGACACACAATAGAATCATCATTCCCAAAATAATATGCATTTCCTTTACAACCTCATTCAAGCATAAATTTTATTGTAACTCCATCCAAATGACAAGGTTCAAGTATTTAAGGTCACTCACTTCCCTGTACACAAATTTCCACTGTCCATGAAATCTAAACATTAATTAGCAATAGACCTCCATACCCTAGATTGGGTGAACCACTCACACTAGATTCAAAACCCAAGATCCAAAGGAACATTTAGAGACCTCTTAATGCCCATGTTATCATATCAAAAACTCAGAATGATTTATACTGGAGAAACTAGCAGATTTCATATTGTATGCTCAAGAAGGCTACTAGAATAGGGCTATTTTACAAAGCATCCACATTTTTTCCAACTCCACATTTTTAGACAACCTCAAATAGTCACTAGAAATGCTATAAAACTAAATATTTCAACATATTTTTAGAATTGAAAAGCTTAAATATCCATTGTTCCACCAAACCCTTGATTCTAGGGTGAAATGCACAAACTAGTGAGGGTTTCTTGAGAAAAACATTTGCAAACCTCTATTTCTCTGGCCGCCACCTGGAACATGATTGTTTATATCTTCCAAGACCTTTGGAACTAATTCAATGCCCATGCACTTTATATTTATCCACTGTCATGCTGGAAACTATTCATGCTGACTGAAAAACTCAGAATTTTCTCCTTTAACACAACAAATCTTCCACATCCTTGCTTACCCCTGCACACACACACATCTACACGAAAAAATTTATAAAATAAAAAATCCTACTTATCCCATCCCATCATTCTACTAAGTTTCCATCAGGGGGATGGGTCTCAACCTCTCAAATGACTCTCAAAACAACTCTAAGAAATTATGGACCGAGACTGAGAAATTGAGTTCAAATTTCTCTATTACTAAATTAAAAATCCTACTTCCTACTAGAGTGGAGGAAATCTCATTCCTTGAAAAGAACCAAGGCTTGAAATGCCTGAACCAACTTGTGTAATTGAAACAAGAAGAGAAATTTTTTTCCAAGGTAACTGAACAAGGGTATTTTATTGATTTTGTAAAATTGGAATACTAGATTTTCTTTTCCTCTCCATATACATGATTTTATAGTTTTTTCTTTCTTAGCAACTGCCTTTCCTAACTTCTCATCGGTGCAACTACCCTTTTACAATTAATCTTCCAAATTGGTGCAAATTTTTTTACATAATGACATCATAACATCTTTCCCTCCTTTTAACAATATTTTGGAAATTTAGTAAGGTAACCACCTAAGAACTTAATAAATGATTTGAATACATTCATAGTAGGCTTTACATTTCCTTGACTCAACATTTTAGACTTGAACATTACAATTTGACATATTAGCCTTGTCAAGGCATTACGTGACCTGGGTGCTTCTGCACCACAATGATATCATCTTCTACGGTAGCTCTCAAAGTATTTGCTTGTTGAATTTTTTTTAAAGATTTAGAAAGAACAAGGCCTCCCTTTTTGATAAGGGATTCATTCTAGTCATCTATGGCTTGACTTAGGCTATGAATATTTTTTATTTCTTTTAGGGCTTCCTTTCCTACCATGGTGAGAGATCCAATAGAAGCCTCTGCTTGAGAAATGGGTTGTGGGACAACCTCAAAATTGGATTTCAAACTAGCAGTCAAGTTCAAAACCTAAGCTTTTAACTCATCCTTGCTTTCTTTTTCTTTCTTCAATCTCCCCACCATTCTAGCTGCTGATACTTGGAAAATCTAAACATCTCCATCTCTGGTAGGAGGATTGAGGTTGACCTTGTTCACCTTGAAATCACCCACTGCTACTTATGAATTATCTTTTGCACAGATGGGTGTGCAATTTCTAGTTGAAACGTTCCTGATTTAGTATCATCTATAAGCCTAGCAGTGGTTTTCAACTTCTTAGGCTTAGGAGTTGAACTTCTCTGTAGTAGTTGACTTACCATGTCTTTCTTAGGCAGGCTTGATTGTATGGGTTTCCTTTTCTGGGATAGTGAATCCTTTAGCCATGTTGGGGTTGTTGTAACCTTAGTTGTCTTGAAGCTTGGGGATGCAAATAGAGTTTGAGTAACTAGAGGAGTATCTCCTACAAGTGCAATTATTCTTGGCTCTTGAGGGGGGTTTATCTCTCTAATAGGTGAGTCATTCTGAGAGGGATGAGAATCAACACTCAAACTCTCTAACCCTTCCTCGTCCTCTTCTCCTTCATTCTCTTTTTCCAAAGTACGTAAATTAAAAATATCATCCCCACAAGTTTTTGAGTACACATTTCTATCTGGTGGATCCTCATCACCACTTCCCTAAGCACCTATTGATGAAGACTGAGGGACATTACTAGTTGACTGTCTAATGGTAGAAGCTTGGGAAGTACCACCAACATCTTGTGAATCCTTTGATCTAGTACATGTTGGGATTACAGATGCACAACCCTTGAAGCTCTGGAATCTTCAATGATGGACTTTAGCCATGAAAGATAATCAACCACAAAAAGAAGTGTTGCAACTATGGAATGCTAATTAAAGATTCTATTGATATGATGAAAATGATATGATATCTGATGATGTTACAAATGAACAAGATGCCTGATTATATAGGCAAGAGGAAAAACCTAATATGCATGAGATGTTTCCAAGTGTTATAATCTAACATGTGACAACATGTGAACCCTATCTAGATGATCATTAAATGATGAGATAAGTTCTAGAAGGAATCTTATCCCACAAACTAGGAAGGAATATTATCCCACTTATTAAATAATTTATCTAATAATGCAACCTAGAAATTAATTAATTAATGCAAGACCTGTTAATCTTATGCTAGTGTAATAATTAATTAATTAATTACACTAACAGTACAAGGACGAGATTTCTTAGTTTTCTTCTTGGTCACCCATTCCCTAGTTCTAGTTAGAACATCAGTGGTTCTCACCTCAATAGTTTTTTTCTTTAAAGTTCTAGTCCATGGCGAGGATGGGTTGGCTTTCTATGAGTTCAGTGTATACTAGGTCAATCATGTCAGATCCATCTTCAATAACATCTCTCAAATCCCACTTCAAATCACAAATAACAATTTGTTCCACTGTTAACCTCATTGAGCTTCTCCTCCTTACCTCATATTCATCAAAACAATGTTATACTTGGATAGCTCTGCCTCAATGTTCATAGCATTAGACATAGATTGGAAAATGTATGCACCGAATCCAAATGGAAATTTGACAATAATTCTCTTTCTACCTTGACATAATCTATTCACATTAGCTAATTGCCTGCTGACCTCAATAACTACCCATTTATCTTCAAGGTACCTGGGTAGTTTAATAGGAAAGCCTACATATCCACCCACTCTTATATAAGAAAAACTTTAAAATTGAATAAAACGACAACCATACAAATCCAAAAACTGTATGGCCTCTGGAGACAATCTCATTGATGGACGTCCCTACAATTCCTTGATCATTCTCATGGTAAAAATATTAATAATTCTACTAAATGGAAGAAGATTTTATGAAGTTGAAGCTTGTCAAGGTAGTCATAGATTGGTTCTTTCCTTGGTGGTAGATCACTTGGTGTTAATCTAGGCTGGAGGGTTGAGTAATTGCAAGGGAATACATTAAGTAATATGACATGAAGAAAAATCTATTCAAAACAAAGAGTGTAATCTACTCAAGTATACAATCACTAATGATCTTAGCCCAATCCAGAAATTGTTCTCCACTTAGTATAATGTGGATGAAGAAATACATCCATTCCTCAAAACTATGGACATTTTCATTGCCCCTAACCCTATGGAACAACACAAAAATGTCAATTGCTTCATTTATCAAGTGGTTTTTGTGCAAGTTGTAGGGAAATTGGGATTTGCCCTTCTTGGTTTTAACTAACCAATTCTTTTCTATCACATTCCTGTAAACCCATTTCTTGGTAGTGAATTCAATCTGAGAGTTGATCATTTCCATTGGTGAATATTCTTCCCTCTCTGGAGTCCTCAAACATGACATGAAGGTAGACCTCTGAATTTTTAGAACCAACCTATTTTCCTCTTTTCTAACCTCTCATTTCTATGAGTTGTAATGTTAGATGCATTCCAATACTAATTTGGGACATTGCACTGCAATTGGAAATGCGACAACCTCAATCAATCCACTACCCATTAGCCTCTCGATGATAGATGGAGGATTGGGTTGGTTAAATTTGTTTCTTAATTCATCTAGGTTTACAGGCCCTAACTGAGTGTCACTAATCTCAGGGCCCTCATAGGTTAAACCAGACACATATTCTTAACCAATGTATTTAACGCTCACCATATACAATTGTAGCTTTCAACAATATATACTTCTTGAATGAAAAATGATTCAAAAAATAGGATGCAATGGATAAAATGAAAATACCTTTGATGATTATCTCTATAATTCAAACCATGCGCTTCCTCCATCTCTTCCCCAAATATTTCCATGACAAGAATGTTTTCTCATGCCCTATTTTTTTAACCACAACTACACTAAAAAATAGGTCGAATGGGAATTAATTTCCCAATTTAGAATTATGACATTTGGTAGCTGTCACTATCAACATTCCCCATATAACTGTCTTTTGAAAATTTGAAAAAAAACGTCTATGAGCTGTAATAATAGAGGTTCATAGAACTTCACAAAAACACGCCCAAGTTCAAGCGCGATAGAAAAAGACCATCTAGGCTCATAACAGTCACACTAAGGATGAGGTTCGACTAAGTACATAAAACATCGCCCAATGTAACACTTAAAAGAAATAAAAAAGGCCTCAGGCGACAAAGTGAGAAGTTTGACAAACTATGGAAAACCTTGCTCAAGTTAGCATGATGACATTAAAGCTCGTCCATGTTTAGATAAATTTTTTTATGGGTTAGTAGAAGAATTAATGAGATGGGGAATAAAAAAATGTAACATTGGCTCTAACTGGAGAGATAGAATCATAAGGATGAAGCAACAAACCCATACTAGATGAAGTGGATTAGTGTCTTATCCATTGGGAAATAGAGTCAATCAAGGTAAAATGCACTCTCTAGTAACAAGAAAACAAACCAAAGGAAAAACAAAACCAAAAACAAAACCCTAAACTATGCACAAAGGAGGGGAGGCCATGGAGGTCATCACATCTAATATAGCTTAGATCTTGCCCACTATAAGGAATGGGAAAAGGCGTCCCATCAAGGTATGCCAACTAGAATGTATTAGGCCCAAATTCCTGACTGATTTTGAAAGGATCGATCCATAGTGAATCAAACTTTTTATGAGCACCTTTAGGTTTTCTGCGTTTATCTCACATCAAAATAGAATCTTTGAGCATGAATTTTCTAGGCCGATACTTCCTATCAAAAATATTCTTGACCCTCATCTAATGCATGGTATCTTGTCTACCATCTCTTCACATTGTTCCTATAGTTTGGTTCAGTACAAAATCCTTTTTTTCTAAAGCATCATTGAATTTAGCTTCCTCAATAGCAGTTTACAATTTTTGAACTAGCAGTTCTAATGAAAGAGGAAGTGCGTCTTCCACTCCATAAACTAACTCAAAGTGGGTAATTCAAATAGCTCATTTTGGAGTTATCCGATTTTCCCATAGAGCTTCATATAACCTCTTGTGCCAGTCTTTCTAGTTGTCACTAACTTCTTGATAATGTTTATCAATTTTTTGTTACTTGAATCTGCTTGAACATTTTCCTTTGGGTAATAATCAGCTGAATGGGAAACATAGATCCCATAATACTAGCAGAAAAGTGAGAATTCATTGGAATGGTGGCATTATCAGCAACTAGTTTATGTGGAACTCCATACCTGACCAAAAAATTTTGTTTGATGAAATCACATACTACCTCAGAAGTGGTTCTTTTGATTGGAATTTCCTCCACCCATTTGGTGAAGTAATTAGTAGCTATGATAATGTGAGTATGACCTATGCTAGATTGTGGACTGATTTGACCAATAAAATCTAGGCCCCACTGCTAGAATGGTCCATCAATAACCATATGTTTGAGTGGAAAGGATGCTAATTAAGGCCTTCCTACAAATAATTTACATTTAACACACTTATCAACCCAATGATAGACATATTTAAACATCCCAAGCCAATAATATCCATGTATTATGATCTTGAAAGTAGTCACAGTAGAAGAGAAATGACCACCACAAGCCTCATTTTGGAAAATATTAAGCAATTGTTCTTGTTGAGTTTTATCAATGCTTTTTAAGAAGGTTCCATCTATACCTCTCTTATACAAGGTGTCATCCCAGATAATGCACATAGCTTCCTTCAACTTCAAATTCCTTCTCTATTTTCTTGAGAAGTGATTTGGAAATTTCCCGTAAGTAAGGAATTAAGTGATATTAGAAAACCACTAATCTTGTAGACTAACAGTTAATACCAATGGCAGATCTTCACCTTCTTTTTTTGAATTTTCTGCCATCAACTTACAAATTCCTTTTCCTTTTACCAACTTAGTGGGCTTTAAGTATAGGTCATATTCTTGTACCTTAGCTTTCTAGTTGCCTCTCTTGTTGTAGTCGATATCCTGTTGGATCAGTATACTTTTGACAGATGGGTTTGGCACGTAAACCACTAAGTGTGAGTGAAGAATATAGAACCAAAATTTTTTAACTGCTCTGACCACTGCAAATGCATGCTTTTCAATGGGAGAGTAATTAAGTTCATACTTCTTCAATGGTTTTCTCATGAAAGCAATGGGAAATTGAAATTTATCTTCATTCTCTTATGATAGTACAACATAGGTGGTGTGCTTTGAAGCATAGCAATAAATAATAAAATCCTTTTTAAAGTCCAGAATAACCAAGATAGGAGCTCGAGAAATTGATTCCTTAATGCTTTCAAAAGCCTGCTTCCTAGTCTCATTCCATTTAAAACCTGGTTTCTCCTTCATCATATCTACAATGTGTTTAGTAATTTCAAAAAAATCTAAAAAAAAATTTCTCAGGAAATTTACCTGGCCAAAGAAATTTTTTACACCAGTTCAGCTTGAAGGAATATTCAACTACATGATAGCTTTAACTCGGTTTGGATCTATTTTGATGCCTTCTTTAGACACAATGTGGCCTAATATTTTTCCTTCATTAATAGCAAAAATAGAATTTTTAGGATTCAAAGAGATGCCATGTTCTACAAACCTTTGTAAGACCCTTTCCAAATCCTAGAAATGGTTTGTCCTCTTCTTTGAAAACTCTGTCAAGTCATCAAAATAGATGGCTATAATTTTTTTTCTGAAGACCACCAAAAGATAGATCCCTTGCACGTTGAAATGTGGCTTCTGCATTAATGAGACCAAATGGAATTCGATTATAAGCAAAAGTTCCCCAAGGTGTAGTAGATGTTTTATGTTGATCCTCTCTTGATACATTAATCTAATTATATCCTGAAAAATCCATCTATCACATACATCATCTTTGAGCCTGCAACTATTTGTAAAATATGATCCATGTTAGGTAAAGGATAATTATCCTTTAGTGATACCTGATTGAGATTCCTAAAATCAGCACATATTTGAATCTCCCCATTTTTGTTACACACCAACACAATATTAGCCACCCAAGTTGAATGGTGTATGGGATATATGATTCTTGCTTTTAGCATTTTGTCAATTTCTTTGAAGATAGCATCAGTTACCATGGGATTATAATTCCTTTGCTTTTTCCCGAAGGAAAATTTCCCTTCCTTGAGTGGTATATGATGCTGAAATTTTCCTTCAAATCATCATAACACCAGGAAAAGACCTCCTTATACTTGGTTAGTAAGGCTATTATTTTTTTGTTTTCTTCAGGGGAACAACACTTACCAATATATACTATTTTGGGAGAAGTAGAGTCTCCAATATTCACTGCTTCAAATCCATCAGAATGTCCAAAAAAATTACTCATCTTCTTCTTGATGGAATGATCATGGAAATCAAATAAATCCTCAAGAGAAACTAAAACTTTGGGCATTTTATTCCCTTTTAATTGAATAAATTTTTCTTGAAGATCAACTACATCATCTGGGAAAAAATCCTTACATTGATTATTGATTCCTTCAAAGAATGCTTGACCAAAGGCCCCAACATTTTCTAGAAAGGTTTGGATTTGTTTATCATTTTCAAAAACCTACCAATGGTTGAAGTTATTAGGAACCCTTAGTCAATAAATTAAGTCAATTCTATAGGATTTGTCTTTGAATTATGGATGCAGAAGAAGAAAAGAAGCAGAGATTGCTAATGAATCAACCTTCATGTTAAGTTCCCTAGGGATGGCTTCAATTGAGAAGGAATTGAAGTTATTGATAGCATCCTAGACTTGGTTATGATAATGCTTCAACATTTCATTCTTAATGGTGAAAATACTTTGCACTTTCTTAATAATCAATTAAGTATCTCCCAAAACCTTGAGCATCCTAATTCCCATACCCTTAGCCTTAGTTAAACCCAACAAAAGAGCTTCATATTCATTGGTATTATTATTATTATCAAATTGCAACTTATATGCAAAAGGGAATTTCTCACCAGAAGGGGAAATGAGAACAACACCTACTCCTAAACCAATGTGAGAAAAATTTCCATCAAATTCCATTGTCCAAAGCTCAGATTCTGAATTTGAGGCACATGAAGCATTTCCACTTTCTTCGCTAGAGAACAACATATAATTCCCAAACTCATTCTCTTCATACAATATCTGAGCTTTAGGGTCTTCAGACTTAAGCATTGTTATCTTAGCCTTTAACTCAGGTTCTTGGTTTACCTTTTATTTACCCATAGGTATGGTGGCATACAACCAATCTAGTTGTAATTATCCACCCAAATCTTTGCAAAAACTTTTGCTTAGAAGCTTACCATAGCTAGTAGGTATGTCCACAACTAGTATGGTGAGTTTGAGTCACTTATTCAGGTAAACAACAAGTGCAACTTGAGCATCCTTAATCTATCCTAGCAATGGAACCTACTTGGAATCCATCGAGTAGCATTTTCCAAATGCTGTGGTCATCTCTAATCCC
The DNA here is from genome assembly GCA_007258455.2 of Sequoia sempervirens. Classification (NCBI taxonomy): domain Eukaryota; kingdom Viridiplantae; phylum Streptophyta; class Pinopsida; order Cupressales; family Cupressaceae; genus Sequoia; species Sequoia sempervirens. Next base: position 22,759 of record VDFB02149015.1, on the reverse strand, counting down.
AAAGCTTTAGCAATTTGTGTAGGCATAACAATATCAGAGGCACACAAATCAATGATGCAATTATTAACCCTAAATCCATTAACGAATAAAGAGACATAGAAAGGGTAAGGTTTCAAATCAGAGGCTAATGAAGATGATTTTTTACATAAGATATGGCATTAGAAGCTGAGTCTTGAGGCTTAACTATTGTTTCATCTAAGCCTGATGTAATTTGGAATGCCTTGGCCCGACATATTCAATTAGTCTATCAAGTTCTTTAGGATTCATTTTTAAATATTCGGCTTGCGATACTTGAATATTGGTAGATTTACAAAATTCTATGATATCAAAAGCTCCAAATTGACTTTTAGAGGATGACACAGTGGGATTTCTTGAGGAACTATTCACTACACTAGATGAAGAATTTTTTCCCTTTGAGGTTGCACTAGCCTTTGTGAGTAAAGCTTTTGGAGAATTAGGAATAACTTTTTGGGTTGAATGTTGTTGGCTTCGTACAATTAGCATCATCTAAAGTGATGTACACATCTCCTCCTCTATCATCATCGGATTCATATTCTAAATATCCATTCACAAAGTCACCATATTGATTGGATGATGTGCCTTCCTTTGTAACCTCTTATGTGAATTCTTTAGCAGTGGTTAATTGTATAAACCTATGCATCTTAGGACAATGCACACCATCATGATCAGTTGTAAGGTGAAAGAAACATTATTTTTGCTATCAAGAGGAGGAGCTTTAATTTCCAACCTTTTTTGAGCTGGAGGCAAGGGAAATGCTTTATTCCCAAGTTGAAAATTAGGTTTCCTAGGAATATCTTGATAAAGTCAGTTACCCTTCGACATCTGCCTCTTAAGAGAAATGATATCATTAGCCAATATTTGAATCATAGGATCAAAAGAAGTGGTAGGAAGTGCATTATTATTATGCAGCTCCTTCCATTTTCCAACTGAAATAAAATCATCCTCCAGTTCCAAGGCCAAAGCTTGTGTAGCTTCAAGATTATTTTGTGGTTGTCTCTTCAAAAGAAGATCGATATCTAGGTGTTGTGCATTTATGAAGATTTTTTTTTTGTTTCTACAAAGGGTCTTTTATCAACCGTAATCCAATTTATTATTCTATTAAATTTGGCTACAAGGTTCCTCATGGGCTCATTCACCTCCTTTTTCAAATGAGTAACTTGAGCTAGTAGTGTTAAGTCATCATCTGCACCTTTGAATCTGGCCTCAGACTTGCTATGCATAGTATCCCAATTGGTGATACATCCATTTAGAAGTTGGTAAAACCATTGTGTTGCTGCATCTATTAAGGATTCCATGAACAACCTGATAGCAACATCTTCCTCTTGTACTGCAAGAATGCCACATGCAGCGAAAAAAGCATCAATGTGTTCTTCTGGTGAAATTTTACCATCCCCACTAAAGTTGGGAAAATTTTTATGAGAACCTTTAGGTAAATCATGCAAGTTATTTCCTAACTACAAAGGACCAATAAAAACACCCCAAGGGATAGGTTGTGGGTTAGCCATAGTGAGGGGAGAGTTAACTACAACTAGTAAGGCAGTCTCGTGTAGAAGAAGTATTTGAGAAATAGAGTGATTAACAAGTGTTCTAGTGGGTGAGGCTAGTCAGCTGCTAGCCCTTTTCCTAGAAGGAATAATATAAGAAAAAATATTTCTTTGCAAGGTCTCAAAAATAGGGTCAGAGTTCCCCCTACTTCTCTCCCCTCTAGTAAATCTGCGAAAATACAGGGTTGATTAATTGACTTGTGAGATATGCCCGGATAAGGCAACCAACTTAACAATTCGAATCCATAGTAGAGTCACCAAAAATTTGTTGGTTAACAGAGTTTACACCGAGAATTGATAGATAAATTCCCACAAGGTGTAAAAAATTAGCCAACAACTTTGAATATCTATCTTTAAACAAGATCGAAATTCTTTGAATTTTTCTAAGGTACAACTCCCTCACAAAATTTGAAATGAATTAAAAGAACAAGGAAAATAAAACACCATGCATGATTTTAACCAAAAAGAAAAAAAGGTAAACCTGATATCAAAAAATTCCAAGTACTAGGTGCTTGAGTAGTAATAGGAAATATTAGCACAAAGACTAATTAGTCAACCAAGATTAATTATCTACTTAATACCATATGAAAAGTTAAACTAGATGTAAGAAATGCACTTCTCATACCAAGATAAGATATGGAGGATATATTCTTAAACAAAAAGATTTGAGAAATAGATAAACTCGGCCAAATTGCACACAAACAAAATGGTAATTTCATTCATCAATAGTACTAAGAAAAACTTGTAGATGAATTTCTAGAGAGAACATATGAAAAATAGATACATCTTAAATAGGCGAATGAGTTTCACCTCTTCATGTGCATAGCCCATTAATCAAAAGACACATAAGGAAAATAAAGAAGATTCAAACCACTATGACAGTGTCGCTTCATTTCCAGTCTCCTAGGTTTCCAAAGGTCTCTTCTACCACACTTAGAAAGTATTTAGGACATGCATCAAGTCTTTGTGTTGAGGGATAGCCACACTTTCCACATAAAATCTATATCTTTTATCCATTTCCATGCGTTGCTCAAAAAAATTCAAGTGATCAATGGCCTGAGATGATACCAAGTGTAATTCACATAGCTTCTATAAGTGTTTAACATTGGGAGTGGGTATGTTAAGAGATTCTTTAACTATTTTCTAGAAATCAATGGTTAAATTTCTAGTGTCTACATTATCTTTGATCCCATTTTTATCCTGCAACAAACCAAGAGCCATCAAGGTGTTCAATGCCTCATCTGAAATGACATCACATTCGTTGATGACCTCTCTAAGCTTTTGTAAACTTTGTTTGGAAACTTGAAATTTCCATTCTACTCCTTTAGCCCATGACATGAAGTGAGTATCTGAAGCATTAGATATGATTTGATATGTGGCCAAATTTTCCATATCTGAGCTCATCAAGAATTTCAATTCAATGTGATAATTAACCCAAAAATTTTCTTCTTTCTCAATGGAAATGATATCATCTCCTAAGGTAGCTCTAAAAGTATTTTCTTCTTGAAAATGTTTTAAAGATTCAAAAATAACAAGGCCTCCCTTCTTGATAAGGGATTCATTCTAGTCATCTATGGCCCGACTTAGGCTCTAATTATTTTTTATTTTTGTTAGGGCTTCCTTTCCTACCACAGTGAGAGATTCAATAGAAGCCTCTGCTTGAGAAATGGGTTGTGGGACAACCTCAAAAATGGATTTCAAATAGGTAGTCAAGTTCTAAACCTGAGCTTTTAACTCATCCTTGCTTTCTTTATCTTTCTTCGATCTCTCCACCATTATGGCTATTGATACTTGGAAAATTTGAACATCTCCATCTTTGGTAGGAGGACCAAGGTCGAGCTTGTTCACCTCAAAATCACCCATTGTTGCTTGTGAAGCATCTTTTTGTAGAGATGGGTGTGCAGTTTCTAGTTGAAGTGTTCCTGATTCAGTATCATCTGTAAGCATGGCGGTGGTTTTCAACTTCTTAGGCTTAGGAGTTGAACTTCTTTTGTAACAGTTGACTTACCATGTCTTGCTTAGGAAAGCTTGATTGTATGGATTTCCTTTTCTGGGATAGTGAATCCTCTAGCCAAGCCGAGGTTGTTGTAAACTTAATTGTCTTGAAGCTTTGGGATGCAAATAGAGTTCAAGTAACTAGAGGAGTATCTCCTACAGGTGCAATTATTCCTGGCTCCTGAGAGGAGTTTATCTATCTAACAGGTCAATCATTCTGAGAGGGAGGAGAATTAACATTCAAACTTTCTAACCCTTCCTCCTCTTCTTCTCCTTCGTTCTCTTTTTCCAAAATAGGTAAATATAAATATCATCCCCACAAGTTTGTGAGTACACATTCCTATCTGGTGGATCCTCATCACCACTTCCTTGAGTACTTGTTGATGTAGACTGAGGGACATTACTAGTTGACTATTTGCTGGTAGAAGTATGTGAAGTACCTTCAACAGCCTGTGAATCCTTTGCTTTAGTACAAGGGAGAGATTGCTTAGTTTTCTTCTTGGTCACCCATTCCCTAGTTCTAGTTAGAACATCAGTCGTTCTCACCTCAATAGTTTCTTTTTCTTTAAAGTTCAAATCCATGGCGGGGATGGGTAGGCTTTCTATGGGTTTAGTGTTTACTGGGTCAATCATGTCAGACCCATGTTTAATAACATCTCTCAAATCCCACTTAAAATCATAAATAACAATTTTTTCCTCTATTAACCTCATCCAACTTCTCCTCCTTACCTCATATTCATCAAAACAATTAGCCCAATAGTCTTCAAGGTTGGGTTGGTGATTGAAAGGACCCATTTTAAGGTTTTCCTTTACATAGTCCTTTAGGTTGAAAGGAACACGCTCATCATATGAGGGAATATTATACTTGGATAGCTCTGCCTCAATGTTCAAAGCATCAGACATAGATTGGGAGACATATGCATCGAATCCAAATGGAAAGCTGACAATACATCTCTTTTTTCCTTGACACAATTTATAATAAAACCTTTGAAATTGAATTAAATGACAACCATAGAAATCCACAAACTGTATGGCCTCTAGAGAAAATCTCATTGTTGGACACCCCTGCAATTCCCTGACCATTCTCATGGTAAAAGTATCAACAATTTTCCTTAAATGGAAGAAGATTTTATGAAGTTGAAGCTTGTCAAGGTAGTCATAGATTGTACTTTCCCTGATGGTAGATCACTTGGCCTTAATCTAGGCCAGGGTTGAGTACTTGCAAGGGCATATATTAAGTAAGATGACATGAAGAAAAATCTATTCAGAACATAGAGTGACATCAATTCATGTATATGATAACTAATGATCTTAGCCAAATCCAAAAATTGTTCTCCACTTAGTATAATCTGGATGAAGAAATACATCCATTCCTCAAAACTATGGATATTTCCATTTCCCCTAACCCTATGTAACAACACAACAATGTTAGCTACTTCATTTATCAAGTTTTTTATATGCATGTTGTGTGGAAATTAGGATTTACCCTTCTTGGGTTTAACTAACCAATTCTTTGCTATCACATTCTCATAAACCCATTTCTTGGTAGTGAATTCAATCTAACAATTGTTCATGTCCATTGGTGAATATTCTTCCCTCTCTATAGTCCTCAAAAATGACACAAAGGTAGACCTATGAATTTTCAAAACTAGTGTATTGTCCTCCATTCTAACCTCTCATGTCTATGAGTTGTAATGTTGGATGAATTCCAATACTAATCTGGGACACTACACTGCCATTGGAAATGCGGTATCCTCAATCAATCCACTAACCATTAGCCTCTCGATGATAGGTGGAGGATTGGGTTGGTTAAATTTGTTTCTTAATTCATCTAGGTTAACAGGCCCTAACCGAGTGTCACCAATCTCAGGTCCCTCATAGGTTAAACCAAACACATATTCATAAAGAGAATATTTAATGCTAACCATGTACTATTGTGGCTTTCAACAATATATACTTATTGAATGCAAAAAAATTCAAAAAATAGGCCACACTGGATAAATTGAAAATACCTTGAAGATGATCTCTATAATTTGAATTGTGCACTTCCTCCAGCTCTTCCCCAAATATTGTCGTGACAAGAATGTTTTCTCACCCCCCTATTTTATTAACCACAACTATATCGAGAAACATGGGGGAAGATGGCATTAATGTACCAATTTATAATTATGACACATGGTAGCTATCACTATCAACATTCCCCATATAACCATCTTTTGAAAATTTGAAAACAAACGTCTTTGGGAAATTATAAAAGAGGTTCCTGGAACTTCAGAAATATGCACCCAATGTAACACTTAAGAGAAATAAAAAATGCCTCAGGTGGCAAAGTGAGAAGTTCAACAAATTATGGAAAACCTTGCCCGATTTAGCATGTGATGACATAAAAGGTTGCTTACCTTTAGATAAAAATGTTTTATGGGTTAGCGGAAGACTTAATTTGACAGGGAATAAAATAATGATAAAAATAACAAAACAAAATTTTTCTCTCTTGATGTGTGTTTGCAAATCTAGGTGAATTTCAGCTTGAAGATCCTTGAAGAAAAAATTGCAATTTTTTTCAAGAAGTTGTCATCTTCACAAAAACTAACCTACAGACTATAATTTAGACATTCAAACTTAGAAATTAGACAAGAAGGAAGCTATAGAAGATCACTAGAGGCTACAAAAATATCAGTCAAAACCTAGTAACAAGAGTAAATCACCCTACTCGATGTATTAGTCTCGGTGTAGCCTTTTTTCCAGCTTTCTATAGATCCAAAATAGTCACCAAAAGATTCCAGATTCTGCCCAGAATCTTGAAGCAGGAATAAATTTCCCTACCTAGCATATTAGTCCTAGTGTACCTCAAATAATAGATTTTTCAGAGTTTTCATACCTTGTTTTGGCCTCTTCACTTCTCCAGTGACTTTTTTGTTTCACCCTATTTGTCAATTTGATTTCATGCTTTTAAGTTACTAGGGTTTTGTGCTTAAGTGTTTGCATTTCTCCTTTGAAGCTTCATTTAACGGGGAAACCTCATCCAATCAAACAAGGAAACATTTAGCTAATTCCTCAATCAAGTCACTTTGTTGAGGGATCCAGGTTTCCTAATGAACTAAAGTGTGAAATAGGTCCAAGTTCCATCTCCCAAAAGTTAGACACCTATTTCCCTCATGTCCATTTTGGTGAACCCAAAATTTGGACCCTTCAATTTTTGATTTGGAGAAGATTGTAGTCCTAGATCTAGATTGCATTAACTTTGTGTTAGATTTGCATTAGTTGAATTGCATTTAGGGATTCTAAATATTGCACTGGTGAAAAGTGCATATAGGTTGCATTTTTGCATTTTGTATTATTCAATTTCATTGGAAATCTATAAATTCACATAGTCAATTGAGCATACCACATAAACACATTGAAATCAACTCACAATTTGCTGATCCAGATTCAAAAACCCTAATCTAGGACTCATTCACCCACCTGGGCGATTTACTCCTAGTACATGTCTTTTTTTTCAGATTTTTAGGTATTTTGTACTCTCTATTTTCCACTATCTCAACCTTCCAAAAACCTTAAGTGGGACCCATATGCCTAGCTGGGTGTATTAATCCCTAATCATTAAAATCCTATCATCTATGCTTTTGATTGTTGTCTTTACAATACTATTTTAGTTTGCAGAATTACTATCATTGGCAATATTTTCAAAATTAGCTTCATTTCAAGTACATTTGTAAACATCAAATTGAAATCACATCATTTTAAGATATATTACATTTTAAATCAATCAATTATTAGTCTTGAATTTCATCATGGATATATTCTTTGGTACATTTTGGATGTCCTTAAAATAATTAGTGGGTGTGTCAAGCTGTATTTTTGGAAATGATCCTAATGAAATTGAACCCACTCATGCTCATTCAACTCCTAACGCATGTCCTCCTCATGAAGTTGAAATCATTGGAGAAGATGACTACATGAAATTCATACACTTTTTCCTTAATAATCTTGAGACTAATGCATCATTTTATCCATCCATGAAACAACCAACACAACTTGAGATGTTTGGTCTTTTATATCCTGAAATTGAGACACAAACTAAATCTAAGATCCCTACAATACATGAATCTATCTTCTCTAACCATGCAAGCATTCGACCATCCTATGTTAACAAAATGACCAACACAACAATCAGCCTAGAAGAGACATATGGAAAAGGCTTCACGATCTTAAGCAAACAACGATGTGACACAACAAGCGAACATGAAATTCATAAACTCTTAGAATAAATGCCAATTGAAGATACCAAAGAATTAGGGTACCAAGATCCTCCTCCCGACATAAGTTTCCTCCTTCCTAAAGAACAACCAATACTTTACAAGGATGATAGAATCATCTTAGGTCCTCCTCAACATCTACCTCAACAAGTTGATGAATCCAACATGAAACAAAAGCCTTACAAACTTAAGAAACTCAAATTTCCATATCCCATGTTTGTAACTAAAAGAACCTTACACATACCTCTAAATCAAGGACTCATAACATTACCACCCATTAGAGAAAATCCAAAGCCTAAGAAAAAAAACATGTCTCATTTTCAATATCATAGAATTCTTGGATAGTTCTAATGAGTGTCATTCTTTAAAATGAATATTTAAGAAGTTTGGCATCATAGAAATAGTCCCTTTAAAAGTGTTCCATTCCACTCCTTGCCATGTAATAGTTTTAGGATCATAACATCCTCAATATTGCATGTTTTAACATTCATCATAAATCATTTCAAAATGCGAGTTCTTTCTCGTCACCTACCTTGGCTCATTTTTTTCTTACACACAATGTGGGAACGAATTTGATAGCCCTGTCCTGGTACCACACTTGTTGTCCCTTTGGCTAGTTGTCTACTTTCCACATATGATGAACAAGCTTGGGATACAAATGACCTGCTATAGGTTGAATCACATGTTCCTTACTAGTCTTTTTTTTTCATGTTATGCGTGTGATTGCATGTACGTAATGTGATTTCTTGTACCGTTCCATTTGATGTATCTCTCTCTTTGTGGCATTCCTCTATTTGTATCTATATTATTCTATATGTCATAAACCTTTATCTTTTCTTTGTCTTGTGTTTTCATTTTTGGGATGACACAATGTGTCGAGACATTTAGGTCTCTTCCATGTTGACCCAATTTGTTGTTTTGTTTTTTCTCCCTTTGTGTCATTCTTCCTTGATCCATGATTATTTTGGGAATGATGAAATTTCTAAGCTCTCTAACAACATGGTAGCAAATAAATAGTGACTCTAAATCTATGGATCCCTTATGTGATTTTGGGATTTTGTTTTGTGGGAAACCATTTTTCATGGTGTAACTTCATTTGGAAACATATGACTTGGAATAGGGCTTTCAAAATACCTCTCATGTCTTTTTAGTATCATTTTCTACTTTAAAGTAATTTCTCACAACATGGTGTTTAGCAATTTTTTTAAAATGGGGGTATACATTGGCATTATTATTTTTCATTTCAAATACAACTCATTTTTCATTTTTTGGTCTTCTTACTTCATACAATTCATTTTTCTCTTGGTGATGACATTGGGCATGATTAATTTCAATATCATGATCTCTCTTAGCATGTTATATTCATCATAGTGGAAATGCCAAACAATTAGCATTCCCTAAGTTGTCAACCTTCTATTCTTCAATTAGTCTTGTACAAGCCTCTCTTGGAGACATTAGGCATGATGTTCACTAGGTTGAGACCTTACATGAACTAAGAAAAATCCTTTTGAATGAGTCTTACACTATTTCACATTTACAATAATGGTTATATGTCCACCTTGCATAACCCACTTTACTTGCCTGTAGAGCCATTTTTTTTGTTCATAGGTGTTAGCATACAAATTTTTTCTTACCTCATGGATCCTAGTGTTCATGCTCTGTGTGGTACCTTATCAAAGTTATTAGGAGGTATAGATTTGGTATGATTAATATGTATGGTATCTGACTATAGGCATGAATTTCCCATAGCCACTTTCTTGTTTGTGTGATCACATATCTGTCACGCGTGTGTGTGACTTACTTTTCTAGGGGCTCACCTAGTGGATACTAGATTCTGCTAGCCCTTTTGAGTGTGCATTTTGCTTGCATAGTGGACATTGTGTTCCACTTGTAAACATATTTTTGGACAAACAACTTAGGCTTGATCCACATCGAGTTGTACAAATAGTCGAGGCTTGATCCACATTCTTTTTCCTTTTCTTTCTTCTTTATGTCTTTGACAGTATATGCTTCTACCTTGTTGCTTCATCCATCATTCACATGCGTGTTATTTTGCACCTATGTTGGGTTGCCATAGGATCTCAATCCTAGGGGCTTGATCATCCCTCTTGATCAATGCCATCATATCTTACTAACATTGGTAAAGTTGGACCCCTCTTCATGTGAATTTGTCTACTTTAATGTGAGTTTGATGCAAGGTCATCCTCTCACTAAAATGGGGGCTAAATGTAGTGTAGAAAAATGCATCCCTTTACATTTTCACACTTTTTTTGGGTCCTCCCTCTTAAAATTTGGCTCATTTATGTCTTAATTGGTCCTATTTTGCATCCAAAAGCCTAATAAATTACATTTTTCTAAGGATGATCCCAACATTTTAACAAATGGTGAATCATAATTTAATGTTTTTGGTTATATGTTTCAAATCTAGGGATCTAGGACTCATACACCCCTCTAGGCATATGGGTCACACCTTGGTCTTGGGACCTAATCTCAAATTTTACATTGAACACAACACTCCTCAAATCTATGTCTCAGGTTTAAGCCTGTGGTACTCATATTCCCAACCTGGCATATGAGTCTCGTTTTAACCTAGAACCTATTTTAAATCAATTTCTTGCTGGGATTTTACTGTCCTTAGATTCAAATTCTGAATGCCATCTTGTAGTGTTGTAATTTCAGAATAATTAGCATTAAACAAGTATTTAAATACAAGGTTATTTGACATAATTTCTCCTAGAAAATTTTCAAGTCATGTAAGATTTTTCAAGAGAGCATTCCTAAGGTTTCATGATTCAAGGAAGCATTCAAGACAAAGTTTCAAACATTCAATCAAGAGTCAAGATTCAAATCCATTGAATCCATTTCAAACAATTTTGCAACCTTTATTTTGAGGGTTTGGTGAGTTGAAACATTGCATTTGTTCATTCATCGTTCCTTCATGCTTTTCTATTCCATTTCAAGGTTTAATTACCAGAACGAGGTTTGACAAAGGCAAACCGCTATTCCATAACAAAACAACATTTTCTCTCTTGATGTGTGTTTGGAAATCTAAGTGAATTCAAGCTTGAAGATCCTTGAAGAAAAATTTGCAAAAGTTATCAAGGTTTTCAAGAAGTCCATCTTCACATAAACTCACCTACAAAGCATAATTCTAACTTTCGAACTTGGAGATTGGACAAGAAGGAAGCTAAAAAATATCACTAGATTCTACAAAAATATTATTCAAACCCTAGTAATAGGACTAAATCACCCTATTGGGAATATTATTCCCAGTGTAGCCTTTTTAGCAACTTTCTATAGATCCAAATCAGTCACCAGAAGATTCCAAATTCTTCCTAGAGTCTTGTAGTAGGACTAAATTTCCCTACTTGGTGTATTAGTCCTAGTGTACCTCAAACAACATATTTTTTAGAGTTTTTAGACCTTGTTTTGGCCTCTCCACTTCTCTAGCTACTTTTTTGTTTCACTTTGTTTGTCAATTTGATTTCTTGCTTTCAATTTTCTATGGTTTTGTGCCTAATTTTTTGCATTTCTCCTTTGAAGCTTCATTTAATCATCAAACACCATTCAATCACACAAGGAAAACCTTAGCCCATTCCTCGAGGGGTATAGGTTTCCTAATGAACTAAAGTGTGAAATAGGTCCAAGTTCCATCTCCCAAAAAGTGGACACATATTTCCCTTGTGTCACTAGGTAAAAACTATGGAAGAAGAATTAAATCGAATAAAGAAAAATGTGACTCGGGTATTTTTTGCAAGACCTAAAGACATGAATGTTATTGGAACTAAATGGGTTTTTAGAAACAAGCTAGATGAGGATGGTCGGGTTGTCAAGGAAAAAGCAAGGCTTGTATGCAAGGGTTATGCTCAAGTTGAGGGTATTGATTTTGAAAAGACATTTTCCTTGGTTGCTTGTCTTGAGGCTACAAGAATGTTTTTAGCTCTTGTAAGTTTCAAGAATTTCAAAGTTTTCCAAATGAATGTGAATTCAACTTTTCTAAATGGAATCTTGTAGGAAAGGTGTATATTGAACAACCTTATTTATTCATCCTTTCATAAAATCATGCTCATGCTTGCAAGCTAAACAAGGCCTTTTATGGGTTGAAACAAGCCCCTAGAACTTGGTACTCAAGGTTGGACAAGTACCTACAACAAGGCTTCATAAGAGGTATTGTGGATAGTAATCTCCATATCAAGAGTGAAGGGTATTTCCTATTGATTGTTGTGGTCTATGTGGATGATATCATTTTTGGAGGTAGTAGTGACAAACTGTGCCAAGAATTTGTCATGGATATGCAAAGAGTTTGAAATTTCTATACTTGGTGAGTTGTCTTTCTTTATTAGGTTACAAATTTTCCAATTAGATAAGAAGATATTAATTTAAAAAACCAAGTGTATTAAATAAATGTTGAAGAAATTTAGGATGAAGACTGCAATCAAGTGATCACTCCCATGGTTATAGAATGAAAATTGAGTAAGGATGATGAATATCCTAAGGTGAGCCAAACTATATACAGTTCAATGATTGGAAGTTTTATTATGTGACAATGATAAGAATTGACATTATGCAAGCAGTTGGTTTGGTGGAACAATTTTAGGTTGCACCAAAGGAAACACATGTGCAAGTAGTGATGATAATATTAAAACATCTTAAGGACACTATGGATTTTAGGTTGTGGTGTCCAAGAGGTGAATATTTCACCCTCAAAACATACATAGATGTAGATTGGGCTAGTTGTATAGATGACAAAAGAAACACAAGTGGAGGTGAATTATTTCTTGAAAACAATCTTGTATCATGGTTAAGTAAGAAACAAGAGTCATTTCCCTTGTCCACACCAAAATAAAAATATATTACAACTTCTTGTTGCACTCAAGTCCTTTGGATGAATTTTTTTTTGAAGTAAATCAAGGTTAAATATCATCCTCTCATTTTCATATTTTGTGACAGTACAGGTGTAATTAGCATATCAAAGAACCTAGTTATGCAGTCTAGTATGAAGCATTTTCTGATTAAATAATATTTCCAAAGAGAGCAAGTGGTTGATCAACAGGTGAAGTTGGATTATGTTGCTACAAAAGAAAAAATTGTAGGCATCTTCATGAAGCCACTTCTAAAAGATATTTTTGAGTACCTCATGGAGAAATTGGGTGTGATATTACTCTCATCCAATCACTAAGTTCGTAAAAAGATTTTTGTGTTCAAGGGGATCTATTCATTGAATTTTATTTTAGCCCCAAGATACCTTTGTCATTTATGTCAAAGGGGGAGAAGTAGAGTAAGGGGGATAATTTCATTCGATGGAAGAAATTCAGTCAAGGATAAGTAAGCTCTTATTGAATTTCAAGATTATTTCTTTGCAAGGTTGGAATTAATAATAAAGGGGGATATTGTTGGGAAAATGTTGTTATTAATGTCAAAGAACTTGTTGATGATGACAAGATAGCTTGTCAATGATGAGGAGAAAATTAAGATGCAAAAATAAAGGTCGATATTTGACATGTCTTGACCCATGTATACCACCCTTCAAGGTGTTTTAATTGCAAAATAAAATAAGATAAATTGGTATGACCCTCCTCGTGGAGCCACCCCATTTAAGGATTCTTAAATTAAAAAAAAAATGATTTTATATTTTTTATGGGGCTCCTAAATAGGGATGACTCCCTAGAGTGGAGTGCCAACCTTGGAAAAATAAATCAAAAATTAAATAAATGTTATGTTTGCTAAGTGGGTTGACTCTCCTTGGAGAGACACCTCCCTTGGGTGAAGGTTCATGAAGTGAGTATAAATAGAATTTTGAAGGATGGGGCAAAAGCAATCAATCCAAGAAATATTTTTTATATGAAGAGAAAAAATAAAAAAATATTTGAAGAGATTTATGAGGTTGAAACATAAAAATTTGATACATGATCAATTGAATATGTCAAAAGGGGGTATGGAGAATTTTTCATTAGGATACCAATCAACAAGGTGAAGTGATTGACTATCAACCTCGATGGTGAGCCAATCAAACATGGATTTGCATCCTTTGTAGGGATAGGAATTCTTTGGAAATGATTGTGATTGATTACCCTAATTCAACTATATGACCTAAAGCAATAAATGCAATTATCCAAAAATTTGTAAATAGAAACAGTCAAGTTTTGACAGATTTGGAAGCTACAAAATAATACATACCTTCTCAAAAAATTTGGTTTTGATAGGGCTACAAAGACAAGGTTTCCATATGGTCGTTGAGTCCTCGTAATTCTTTTCTCCTCATCTTTCAAAGTCCTTTGATGTCGGATTTGAGATTTTTTCTTATGCCTATCCCACAATTGGAATATTATAAATAAATCCTGTAGGTGAATTTTTGTGTCTTAATAAGAATGATGAAAATAAATGCAACAATGCAAAATGGATCTTCAAGCTCTCTTCAATCCACTTCAAACCTTCAACTTGCACATTCACAAAGGGAGAAAATGTTGAGAAAATGATAAAACCTTGAATGGAAAGGAAGAAAATGATAAATGAATACAATGCTAGAACTGCCCACCCTTCAATAACTTCCTTGAAATACTAAAGAAATGCACATCTCTTCAAGGATCTTGGGTCTTGCTTGCTTGATTTTCTTGAATTATTGAATGCTTGAATGATTTAAGACCTACAACAATGTTAGCATTCACATAACATGAACATGAACACACATGAACTTTGACATGATGTTAGATCTTAAATTGATGTAATAATGCTGTAATATGTTGCTCTTTAATGCTCTTGACAATAATTTTATCAATAGGATTGCTTCATAAAGTGTGTTATTTCTCCTTAGATTTCAAATGATCAAATGACTATGTATTTATAGGTGTATATCCAATTTCTCAAAAATTAGATTCTAAAATCCGACACTTCATATTTGAAATTTTTATATTAAAATATCACCAATAACATATTTGTATTTGGGTCCAAGCTAAGGAGAGGAACTTGGCCCAAATTTTTAGGACACTTGATCCAAAGTAATTTAATGATTAAATTCATTTGTTTAATATTGGTTCCTCTTCAGAAAACAGTAAAAATTAGGCTTGGAATGCATAATTTGGAAAATTAGAATCTTAATTAAATCCAACAAATTAGGGAGTCAAAAATATAATGTAAAACTGTAAGCGTATACACCTTTTTATAGTATAGAGACATGTGATAAAATTTATAGTAGCAATTATATGAGAATAAAAGTAAAAAATAAGAGCAATTTCATCGCGTTTTTATGAGAAGAATTATTGAACACTATATTGCATATTTATGAGTGGATGTATGGAAAATTTGTGCATAGTTGAGAGGGTAGATCTAAGAAGTTGCAAACAAAATTATTATATTGTTCTTGTTGACATTGGAGCCTCCTATTTGAGGATATCAAGAGGTTGGAGCCTCTTATTGGAATGGATTTGTCAGTGGTGGGGATTGGAGTCTCCAATGGGTTGGTGCCAACAAAATTTGTAATAATATTGATACAAGCCAAAAAAATTTTTGTGGTTTTCACCAATAAGAGTTTCCATGTAAAATCATGCATCTCTTATGTGTGCTTAATTCCTAGATCTTGCATGTATGGTATTTCTATGAACGATTAAGGTTTTTAGTAATACTATTGTGATTATTTAAGTTGTGTAAAGTTTTGATCTATACATATTCACACCCCCCTCTTAGTATAAGTGTGTGTTTCATCAGGACCATGTTAAAATTTGTGTCTGTGTATTCATTTTTGTATTTGAATATATAGTTTTTTATTTTATTACTCCATCCTATCGATTAATCCTGACAAAACCTACTCAAAAAATACACTAAATTAAAATGATGTTGTCAGAGGTAGAGAACAAAAGCCTCAGTACACCAATTCAATCACAAGTTGGACATCGTGTGAGTAAAATATCACAATAAGGTAGAGGATATCACCAAAAGCATAGATATGTAAGAAATAGGAAGCGAGGAACAAAATGCAAGACAATTTGGGTCATAATTCCACTTGGAAGCCATTTATACATACCATATAATCACGTGGAAGTTTTGAATTCTAGTTAGGCATCAAGGCTTAATAAGAAGTTATAATGTGAAGACAAAGACCAAAGTAGGAACTAGGTCACAAGAGGCGCTTAGAACTTGGAACCTAGTTCCAAATGAGCCCCATGACCTAACAAGAACCAAAGAGGTTTCAAAGCCACTAAGAGCCTTGAAACTTATAAGGGTACAAATACCAAAGGAGAAATACCCAAAAGGAGCAAGGCGACAACCAACCACCCAAAACCAAGGACAATATATAAAGAAAGTAAAAATGAGAAAATAAGGGGTTCCCAACATTTGTGAGTAAAAGGGTGGGGTGTGTATGAAAGGAATAACATTACCTATATTATATGTAACTAGAAACAACATATGTGGAGAAGTAAATAGTTGTAACAACGTTGTACACAAATTACCTACCTACCTATAGTAGATGGAAATATGAAAAATGTGGATTTCAAATTATTGAAATATGAACATTTGTATTTAAAAAAAAACATAGATATAATAGATGCATGTGTGTATAGTTATATAGAAAGTTGACATAGAGGATTTGACTATACTCTGGAATGATGGAAAATGAGGTGGTTGTGAATAAAGCATTCTAAAAAAATATTAGAGAGAAAATCAATATGCATCCAAACTGGAAATGTTATAAAGTGGACAACGATAGGAGTGCAATCCATTCCAAAACAAATTAGAGTTTCAAACCCGAAGATCAAGTTGAGAAGCTTAAGTAGAGATTGAAGAGCATATTCAAACCGTGATTCTCTTAAAAGGCCAAACTGGACTGATATGCCACTTCTAGCATATGATTCCTAGTTCAGTGAAATTACTAGATTTTAGGTTTTTTAGACACATCTCTACCAGTTTCCTCTTCATGCCCAAAATCCCTAATCTTGGACTAATCACCTAGAGTGGCGTATGAGTCACAACAAACATTAATTTCAATTTCTTCAACATTTCAAGTCTTCATTCAAACTCTTACAAGTTTCCAAGTGCACACCTATGATCTCTCAACTTTCTATTTTGATTTACATGCATTTCTAGGTCATTTAGTGAAGTTTTACATTGCACTAGGTTTAAAAATTAGGTCTTACATTTCATTAGTCTTTCCAAGCCCTATCTTGGTGGTGAACCCCTCTTTATTCATTAATCAGAACCTAAGACAACCCTTAGCAGATCTCTTTCCTTCATTACATCCTTGGATTCTGATCTTTAGGGTTTCCTTAAGTGAAACAAGACAGTGAAATGCGAGGAGCCCTATCTCTTCTAGTGTAGAAGCCCTCTTACCAGTTTTATGATGTTTCATTTTGGTTTCATGTTTCATTGTGTAGTCTTCTTACTTCATGTGATGCGTCTTTCTCTTTGTAGATGACATTGGGTATGATTTCCTTCAAGAGTGTGATCTCTCTTAGCATATTACATTCCTCTAATTGGCTTTATGTGATACACTACATCCCCTAAGTTGTGAATCTTTTATTTTTCAATTGGTCCTCTCTTGAAGACATTAGGAACAATGTTCCTGTTACCTAATTTCACTACTTGCTCAATTAGGATGAGCTTTGTATTTAGAGAAAGAGAGAGGTGCATTTTAATTATTCCTACATTACATCTAGATGCATAAATGAAATAATCTAAAAATATTGCAAATTACTACATTCATACATATGCGTGTAACAGAAGAAAGATTTAAAATATTTTCTGGACAACAAAGTAATCTTTATTGAATGTATAAGTATACATTATTTGACACAAGTCATGAGATTGACTTAGCTTATTCAATAAAAACAAAGAAAAAAGTATACATTAATAAGTAAAAGTAATGTGCATGTAGGGAGGGAGACTAGTCATTTCTTGAGAATGACTGGTTCTTGTTGTGTCATCTTGTCTTGCCACAACTTTGTACTGCTTGTGCCGCTGCTCCATATCGCTCCTAGTTCCTACATGAGAATAAAGAAATGGTGTTACAACAATGTTCAAAGCAATGAAAAGTATCAAACCATACATGAGAAGGTACTTATACACATATAAACTTATCTTCAAAATGCATTAAACAAGAAGGCATACTTTAGCTATCTTGGAGAACCATTAAAGTCATCAAACACACCTAAAACATGTCATGTTTTTCTAACTTGTTTGCTTCATGTGGAGATACAAGAAAAATAATGTGGCTGATTTGTTTCTTCAAGTTACAACATGTGGGTTAAAACATGGCTCCCATAAGGGTTGAGCCTGACATGCCGAGTTATCAAATGATGAGCTCATTTGAGCTTATTTAAGAGAGAAATGCAATCTTAAAAGTTAGTACAAACTATGTTCATCGTGTCATAAGTTGACATGGTAGACAACAAGAAAATCATAAGACAATTTGCATTGCATTATTGAAAAATCTTTAAGGTCTTTCATGAACAAGATGGAATAATTTGAGCAAGTTTATATTCTTATTCTTAATGCATTTTTATTAATATGGAAGTTGTATTTCCTCATCATTTTCATTATCAGGTTTAAGGATGTTATAGTTACAAAATTTGAGTGATTTTATTAGAGCAGTTATTCCTCATCATTATATAATGGATCAATAGCAAATGCATGCTATGATAGTAAGGGGAGAAAGAGCAAGTCTATGAAGACCTTATGATAGCATAAATGGGGCATGTGAGCTGTTACAGAATTCCTAAAAGATGACATGAGGATATTAAAAGATATGGTAAAAGGATAATGCACACATAATAAAATGATGGTACATGAAAATCAAGATACTATGGTAGTAATTTGAATCAATGAGAAATCTGTCATCAAGAGGTTATAAAAGAATTTACAGTCACAAAGACATCTTCTTTTATGCTGAAATCTAATACTACACATATGTGAAGAAACTAATAGTGGAGGTTTTCAAAATTAGCTTCTTAGAGAAATTTTGTTCAAAGGGCTAGTTTGTTAAAATATGTAGAGTTTTTATATGGAGGTACACTATATGTTATCCTCCTATCATTTTATAATGGAGACTTCATTATAGTAGATAAAGAATTTGTGACAGTGAAATTAAAAATTTGAACATGAACAACTTTTAAGGAAATCAAGATAAGGAAAAAGAGCATGAATGAGATGAAATACAAAGGTTGTGCCAGTAAAAGGACCAAAAGGATAAGGGATTTTATTTTTTAGTCAGAGAAGCACAGTGGCAAGGAAACCCTCATTTTCATATACTAAAGTCTTTAAGCTTTGAATTAGAGAGTCAATAGAAATACATATGTATTGTGGCCATTAAACACATCTAGGTTTTACTTTCATGACTTAAGTTTTTTTTTAATATGGAATGAAGCAAAGAAAATACCAAAGTATGAAATGGAGCCTTAGCTATAGTAGAACTGAAGAAATCAAGAGAGCTCACAGGCAAGTCTCAATGGATTTTGAGTTGCAAGAAAAGATGTGTAGGGTTTTAAAATCGTACCCATATTGTGCAATGGCATTCAATCATATAGCAATCTTATGTTTCTCTCACAGAGAAGTATTTCTTATGGAGCAGTTGACTGAGGAAGCTCTTGTTTCAACTACCCGCCCCTCATGAAATCTCATTCATATTATAATCTTGCACAATGAAGACCTGATAAGGGTAATTACGACAAATGTTGGCCGTAGTTACATGGTATCACCGAAATTGTAGAAACCTCAATGAAATATGGTGAGGCCACGGCTATGAGGGAACTGAAAACCCCAAGTTGTTGTAGTATACATAGATATGCAACATAAAAAGTGCAAAATGTGAAAGTAAAAAATTTACAATGGCTTTAAGTCATTTATCTCCTTCCAAATAAATCAAATAAAGACAGAAAATAAATATCTCAGGAAAAGCTCGAGTTGGGCATGAAATGCATAGAAAGCCAAGACATATGCCCAAATATTTTCTGTTTAAATATGGCTTGAAGTAGCATATTGAAGAAAATGATGATGGTTACCAAAATGTACATAGAATCTGTATAAAATAAATCCTCCAAAAAATCCCTTGAGACCTCCAAACCCTACAGAGTTCCCATGGTGGCGCTTTCCCAATAGTAGCAGGAAGAAATGGGAATGAAAATGAATAGCATTCATTTAGGGTTTAGAAACCCTAAAATGAAGTTTGATGGAGTCAAAATGATTTTTCCTTTAAGTTTTTGAAAAAACTTTATCCATATAAGGGTCGTGGCATATTTTATGCCTTAGGATTATTTTGAGGGAAAAACTTTTGAAATTTTTCATATGACTTGTATAACTGAAAATATGTTATACTTCTGTGAATCCTTGCATGCGAGGATACTCAATAATGAGTCCTTGCAAATCAATTCACAGCTCTCTATCCGAGAAGAGCAGGGATTGATATTGTGGCCCTCAGATTAACCCAGTTACCCCTGCAAATACAGTCTCGGAACGAGAGATTCAAATAGGAGAAGCAAGAATGCCAATCTCCATGAATCCTGTTCTTGCAATGCAACAATGAAAACTAATCTAAATGACTGTAAAATGCAATAAAAAAACTAATTTATTGAAATGAAAATTGATCTACATGCAATGCCATAAATGAATTACTTTGCAAATTAATCTACTATGAAGATTAAGCTAAAATGTAACATTAAACTATATGCTCTAAAACTAAGATGCTTATAAAATCAAACTAATATGTAATCTCAAATGATAAAATTCAAGAAAATTTGTAGCATAAGTCTGATGTAAAAATTCGTGATTCTCCTTTTTTGAAATGAGAATGAGAGGGCTCATTTTATAGGAAAAAGTGGAATTGAAGGCAAATTTAGAAGCAATGTGGGATAAATAGAAAAATAGAAGCAAATCTTTATTGGAATTCTTTTTTTAGTTTATTTCCCTTTTAACTGATTTGTTTCCTTTTTTCATCACAGGATATTCTTGAGAGTATATTTCATTTATTTAATTTAATTTAAGATGATAATATCTCTTTTAATAGAATAAAATAAGATTATGTAATTTAGAAATGAATATTAATAAAATAAAATAAAATTATTTAATTAAAAATAGATTTAATTAAATAGCATCATTTTATTTAAGTAATATTAACTTCAATTAAATAACATTATTTTATTTATTAAAAGGGATTTATTTCTTTTGCTTAAATAACATTAATGAAGTATTCAAACCTCAAGGAAAATTGAAACATTTGAAATAATTATGAATTGATTAAGAAATTTGACGAAATGCTACAATCATTGATTCGTGTAGTTGATGGAAGTGACAAATTAAAATAAATAAACAAACAGGTGACCATTTTGTTGTATACATTTGCCCCTTCTTGACTAATGAGGTCGATCGGATCACATGTAGTCAAAGAATGAAGTTGCAATGTGAGATCTATTTGGGATCACAAAACAACTCAGATGTGAGGTCGACTCGGCATCACATCTGGACAAACATAAACAAAAGGCCTTTGAACATGAGGTCGATTTGAGATCACATCCAAAGTGAGAGATAAGAATCAAACAAGGTTGCCCTGGAGAAGCAATGGATAAATTGATAAAGTTGGAATCAAGGATCAGAAGTTTATAGGTAACGCCCCTCGTGATCGAATCGAAATGAGATAGAGGAGAAATAATAAATTGAAAATTTTGATCAAACAAACAAAAATAAGGTTCCTGATGGGCAGATGAAAAATATAAGAATCACAGAACCCAGGTAGATCAGCAAGAAATTATGCCCTAAGGTTGAATTAGAAGAAAAGAAGTGGGGTGAAATCGAATGGAAGATAGAAGTTTGGAAGAAATGGAAAGAAATGGAGAGAAGGAAGAGAATCTGCCTCAATAAAGAGGATGCATCAAAATCAATCAACTGTTTAAGATAGGGAATTTTGATTGAGATCACAAAAGAAGATAAGGAAATGAAGAACGTGATCACAGTTGATGAAAAATCCACAAGAAAGATGAAGGAAACCCTCTCAAACCCATAATACAACCTAAAAGTGCAAATTAACATGAAGTCTAAATAATGCAAGCTACATGAAAATGCAAAGGTGTACTTGCAATAGGGTAACATAGGTTTTTGTGTGTTCATAATTCATTAGAGAATGTAAGAGAAATTATTTTCATCATTGGCCCATTATTACCGGACATCGGACAATCACACAATCATCACTAGTCACAAACGCAACTATGAAGATATGAATGTGATTTATATTAGCTTGGAATGTGGAAAGATTCTAACATGAGTATCAAAGACATGAAGGTCAAGATGACTACAATGTTAGCTTACCCACTTAATGTAGCAAAAACCATGCCGCATCAAGACATAAATCTGGATTACCAAGTGAGAATGGTTGTGTAAAACATTCAAGGATGATGCCATATAACTTTAAGTGTGTCAAGGAGACAACAAGAGACATCAAGAGGTTCAAGACAACACCCACAAGCGTAAAGAAAATAAAACATGTCCCCCATGCCCCAAGTCCTCTAGCTATGTACCAGAGAGAATTTATTAGACAAGGACACCAAATCTAAAATCACACGCTCAGCACAAAGAAAAGATCATGGCATATCTCAAGCATTAAGTGTTGCAATTAAAAAATTTTAAGTGTGTAAACTGATACTGAGTTCCGAGGATAAGGATCGAATGCTTGCAAGTAGGTAAGATCACATGACCGAACTAGATAAGACTAAACTGATAAGTGTTGAAAAACACACGATGTCAGGGGTTGTGTTGAAAAACACAGTTGGGTTAGTGTTGAAAAACACCATTTGCGAGGTGTCCTAAAGACAAGCATATCCAAGAGACCAAAGCTAACACAGTGATGCCCCTAGACAAAGACAAAGACCAATTCCAAACCAAGGCAATAAGGACAGGGCATGATGGAGAAAGGCTAAGTGTCGAGGATGCATGCTAAGAAATAGGGATGCAAAGGCCTCAAGTAGCCTG
>VDFB02149014.1:0-42479 GCA_007258455.2 Sequoia sempervirens | reverse complement strand
CACCCTTTGCAGCGAGTTGTCAAGGAAGGAAAACTAAAGTGAAGAAAGAATTAGGGATTTCTAGATCTACCGACAAGAAATCCAACACCTTGATGCTCCTTACCAAAGTGTAGAGATGGATGAAAGATTTGATAAATTGTGGGATGAAACACACACACTAATTCTAATGTGAGCGATGATGAAAATGTCAACCCGAACGAGTCTAAAATGCATGCAAAGAAGGGAAAGGAGAAGGAAAGTGAAGTATAGATGGCCCTAATGCAATAGAAAGAAAAGGTGATGGAGTAGCCTAGCAAAGTATTTTCAAATGTGTGGATCAATATATCATGGTCAGGAGCCTCACATACACGCACCTGGACTGCAAAAAGGTAAAAAAAACCCAGCAACAATAGTTGGAGACCATATAGGTGGAAGACTCACCACCCAACAAGAGGTAGCTCATAGATGTAGTTGAAGAAGAAGGTTCACAAGAGCCCATAACAATCCTAGGTCCCTTAATAAGCAATGAATTGGTGATGAGCCAAGGATTGCAGTCATCTGCCCTACAGGTAACTTTCGCTCCCTCTTCTCTTACTTCACAATCTTTGGTGTCCCCTATTGTCTCTGTGTCACCCATCACTTTAGGTGTCGACCTTTCTTTTTCCATGAAAGCCACAATGGTCGTGGGAGATTTATCTCAGTTCTTCTAGGATAGACCATTTATTTTGACTCCTCTATGGACCCTTACACCTTTCGCCACTACCCAGTCTGCATCCGCTATCTCTTCACCCTTTGCATCCATGGTTTCCATTGATAACCCTCTTGCTACTACAATGTTGATCCCAACTTAGTCTACCATGATCCCACTACAACCACAACACCTAATGAGTCCTCCTGTTGGTTCACAAACTAGGTTTTGGCCCATTCCTCCTTTCTCCCTGTAGACAATCACCCTTCTGAAGAAGAAATCATCCAAAACCACTACCCTCACATTCCCTTTCTCCCTTTCTCCCAGTGCACCTTTCGTAGGTGGGCTATTTTAGTCACTAGCCTAGTTTATAGCACAAGGTGATAAAAAAAAGGAAGAGTGAGCTGTCAAAATCCAAAAGCAATGGGCCAAGAATGCCAAGAAGCTGGCGGAGCCAAAGGTACAAACTATCTTCAATGAGGCTCAATGATCACTACATTTCACAACTATGTGGCCTCCAACTATCGTGTCCCAGAGAAATGCACCGATGATTGCAACATTTTTCCATAACCCCTAATCTCGGTATAGGTTAGTCCAAATTATGTGACAATGTTACATGGAAGAAAACATAGTGGGTGACCACCACCTCCTAAGTCTGGCCGCTAACCTACATAGTAAGGGAGGAGGAGCTAAAATCCAGGCAAGGATAGAACAGAGGTCCCATATAAGGAAAAAAGTGGAGAGAAATGAAAAATTTTGCACTGAGAAAGTGCAGGCGAGGGGCAGACTAACTCCGAAGGAACTTCGTGTTCCTATCCTATGACTCTAATCTATTCGTTGTGTTGCGGTGGAGGAACCAAGAATATCATAACTAGCTGGCTCTAGCAGACCAGGGTATACAACAAAAAAGTGAGGAGTTTGAACGTCAGTGCACTTAATTAGAGCAAAAATTACAATAGAAGGACGCCGAATTTGATGCCCCAAGGGCTTAATTGGAGAAAGAACTCCAAGAGATGAAGCTTTCCCTTGAGGCGGAATCAGAAAAAAAAACCAAGCTGAGGAAAACTAGTCCATAAAATTGAGGAAAATCTAGGGATAGCTTGCAGCTGCAAACCAAAGGATCACGGAACTAACACAAAATGTCAGCTCAAGGGATGCAAAAATTTCCCTTCTAAAGAGTCTTCCCCAACCCCCTGCTGCCTAGTCGAACCTCCTTCTAGTGGCTAAATAATATACATTTAGTACTAGGAAAAGGTCAAGGCCTTCTACCTAACCCTTCAGCCAACGCTCAAATTTATGGTGGAGGAAAAAAATTTAGGAAGGGAGGTTCATGGAGCGATTGAGCGGTTCTCACCAATCATCATAGAAAAGGTTCCTGAAGCAAAAAATATTGCTAGATAAGCTATACATGGTCTCAGATGAAAACTTAACAAACACAAGGATTAGGGATCGAAAGGCTGCTGCCAAAATAGCGAATAGGTTCATCCACTACCACTCGACTATCCTCCATGCTAGCGAGTGTGCTGCCAAACTAGATTGAACCATGAATAACATGTGGTCTATGTTCTCCCAATTGATCCATATGGGTTTACCTTCCCCATTTCTTTCTGACAACTTGGTGGCGACTGTAGAGAAGATTGTGGGAAAGATAGGAAAGAAGCAACAAGATATTTCCACTTTTGAGAGCTTCAAACAACCCCCTACTACAGAAGATATCAAGGGTGTCACACACCCGATAGCGTAGCTGCTCTTCCAACTTGAGTCCAGGGATGATTTATCTATGACACTGCCTTACAAAGAAATGATTGATCTAAGCGGAGTATAAGAGAATCTATGTGACATATTGATACCATTCAAGGCTAACTAGATTCCTTTGCAGGCTGCTCTCTCTAAGCTTTAACTCTATCACCTAATAGATGGATCTCTAGTCTACAAGCCAGAAAAATTTTGGGTTCCTCATTTTGCAAGAGAAACACCCCTGGTAGTCGCCAAAAGTTGTGAATGTTAAAATTCCTTGAGCTCCCTATGAGCGGTTTTTATTTTTGCTAAGTACCAGCCCGCGCCTCATCTTTTTGAACTTCATCCACCATTGCTACATGTCCAACAGGAGCTCACCACAGAGAAGCCTTCCTTCACTCTCCTACTGGCTTCTGTCATGCTTCCACATGTTGTCACTGCAAGCATTTAAGGGTTGCTTTCCTTCACTTTTCAATTGGGCTCCGTCCATGTGCCAGGTAGCTTTCATCCGTGTACACTTTTTGGAAAACCCCACAGTCGATGTCGATAGTAAAGAATGCCTCCATGTGTCTTCACTATGTAGTATTTCAACGCAAGGGGGAGGAATCAATGAGCAGACCCTGACCTGCTGCCACATGTCTCTTTCACAAAGACTTCATCAAAGGGAAGGCCAAAGTGAATTGTATGCCTCACCAAGCTACCATGTGTCTTAACTGACTGTAGGATTGAATGACACATGTCTGCGAAGGAGTTTGCTGGGACAACTACCATCATTTGAGGGGATGCATATGTTTGAGGAGTGACTACGTGCCATGGCTTGAATATTTTCTGTTGCAATGGCCGAAGGAAATCATTTCTCTTAATACAAGATCTTTTATGTTACTGGCCTGCCAGGCAGTGGGATTTTCATCTATATATATATTTCTTCTTCCTTCCGAATATGGGTTCAGAAGATACAGAAACATTAGGGGAAAGACACTAGACCTTTCTATTATGTTTAGATTATTGTATAAGACTCTCAGACTATGCCATTGTTTGGCCATTTTTTTTTCTTAAGATATTTGATAAAACATTATACTATGCATTGTTATCCTGAATTTTTTATTTGCAGAACTTCTATAATTCTAAATACAAGTTTCCTTGTTAGACCATGTCTTTGACTCTTCTTTTCAGTAAATGAATATGGGAATTATTTTATGTCATTGAATGAATTGTTCAGTTTTCATCTTTGATTTATGTTATTCTGGAACATAGTATGTTGATCGAGCCCTTAAATCGAATCCCAAAAGATAGGTTTATCGTTCCTATATCTATTCATTGGTGCATCACCTTCGTTAGATTTTTATTTTTTATATTTGCTTCATTTTCCCATTCCAAAACCCCAATTACAAAAGAAGCTAGCTTCTTTAAAAACCTAGAGGTCCTTTAGTTTAGTGCAATTGGTCCCCCATTAATTGAATTTCCCATAAAGGTTGTTACCTTGCCATTTTTTTTGCATCAACAGTACTATACGTAGATTTTTGGTACAATATGTAGTATTTCAAAAATATAGGCACGTAGCATAAGATAGAGTTGCTTTGAGATACTTAGTTGCAATGTCATTTAAATATGAGTAGTGGGAAGGTTATTCTTGGGGTTAGGATAATCCATGGGAAAGATGATAACATTTGTATAAAATACTAATGGTAAAAAAAAATTGAGCTATGAAGATGGTAAAATAAATGACCCTCACTCGAAATACTGGGTGATAATATTTAGCCAAAGTAGTATAAGTAGCCACTGTTTACACTGTTAATTCATTGTGATCTGATTTACATAGTAGGCTAGGTATATCATACATGTAGTTGTAGCCACATTACGGTAGCTCTAGATATGTAGGACACATCACCATGCACAGAAAGGCTTAGGAATGATGAGGTTACCAAACCAATCTCTTCGTCGAAGGGATGGCCATCTCACCAAGTTTGGTAGATGTGCAGGGGACCGCAATAAGTCCATGGTTGGTGGAAAATCACTTGAGTGATGCTTCTCCTCATTCAATTGGTGGCCATAATTTAGAGAAGAACATTCTGGACCATTTTTATTTCTAGTTCATGTAAGTTTGTTGAAGCTATGTATGTAATCATGTATCCATCTATATGGAAATTGTAAATGTGAAATATTATCTTCAATATATGTAAAGTGTAATAATTTATTGTATTGATGAAATGATTCTTTGATTATGCAATGTAAAAGTTTGGAAAATTTGTGTTTCAAATGGTACATCTATTATTGAAAAGGAAAGAATTTTTTTATTTCTCATAATGTTATATGCATAAATTATTCACTTGTTCCCGTAAAATATAGTAAAATTACTTACTAGAACAATGGGAATGTTACGTTTCTTTTCTTATCTTTCCAACAATTGTACAATTGGACCTCTCTTGACACTTTTTTGTCTACTTTAGTGTGTTTTTGATGTGGGGCTCATCCTCTCACTAAACTGGGGGCTAAATATAGTGTTTGAAAATGTACTCCTTTACATGTTCACACTATGTTTGGGTCCCTTAATTAATTGGACTTAATTAAGCCTCTAATTGGTCCTATTTTGCATCTACAAGCCTAATTAATTATAATTACCAAAAGAGGAATCATGAATTAAATAATGCAATTATCATTTTTAACACCCCGAAATGAATAAGGGTATGTGCAGGATCATGATGGGCCAAAAAGTGGCTATATGATGGGTATGTGTAGGGTATGTGGCTGATGACCTTTTTTTACCCAAAATTGATGAAACAAAAAGGGTTTTTAAAGGAGATTCTCAGCTTTCCACCAATATAAATTATGTTTTACTTTGAATTTAATAAATAGTTATTATTCATTTTCTATTTGAATTGCGACTAAAGCCCTGATTGATAGGATGATTGAAAAACATCTATAGCTTTCAAATAGTATCACATTTTTTGAATCTGAAACATGCATCACATTCCATGCTTTGCATAGTATAGGATTAAAAAAAAAATGAATTTCATAAAGTTTTGACCAGGTTAAGATGGTCAGACATACAATTTTTTATATTTTTTAAAATTTGTAATAAAAAATTCATAATTAATTATTTACTTGGAAAAAAATTACAAAAAAATATGCATCACATCGAGACATGAGTCCTCTAATTATATCTAAAATCTTATACAAAAAATATTATGATTTTATTGTGGTTAGGGTGGTCAGGCAGACACCTACTTCTTATTTTTTCCCTAAAATTTAAGTACTACTGCATTTAAATATCAAATTTTCACCAAATATATATATTTTAAAATAAACCTAGTAGTTTAGAAACTGCATGCAATTTGCTACAAATTCTATTCTTACATAATTTTGAAATAATATAGATAACTTATTCAAATTTTTATATCAAGTTGCCTAACTCTGATTTTTCTAAATTTTTCACCACTTAAGGGCCTATTTTTTCCATGATGATCCTGCACATATGCATAGATCCTAGGAATTTAGGTTAGGAACCATTCGCCCTTGGGTGAATGGGTCCCCCTTTATTTGCTTAATTCAAATTTAAAATATATTTTTGGCGGCCTTTTTATGATCCTAAATTCAAATTTAAATGTTATCTTGTAATTTTTAATTTTCAGGAAATTAGAAAATTGTCTATAAATATAAGGTCTTTTTATCAAATTAAATCCAAGAGAATCAAGCTAGATTTTCAAGAGATCAAATTCAAGAGATAAGATTATTGTCAAAGGTGTTTAAGAGCATATTTCTCAAGCATATTTTGTAACATTTAGGATCTCAAGCATTATGCATGTTTTTGGAGCTAACATTGTGATGTAGGTTTCAAGAATTCAGGTCAAATTTCAAGCATCAAGATCAACATCAAATCAAGCCATTTCATGCAAGATAAAAAGCTTGGAGATATCTACTAAGTTTCAATCCTTCAAGGGTTTCAAATCAAGGGTTTGGTGAGTTGCAACATAGTAGTTGTTCATTCATCATTCCTTTCATGTTTCGGGTATGTGCATGATCATGATGGGCCAAAAAGTGGCAATATGATGGGTATGTGGTCATGACCTTTTTAACCCAAAATTGATGAAACAAAAATTTTTTAAAGAAGATTCTAGATTTCCACCAATATAAATTATTCTTACTTTGAATTTAATAAGTAATTATTATTCATTTTCTATTCAAATTATGACTAAAGTCCTGTTGATAGGCTAATTGAAAAACATCTATTTTTAAATGTCACATTTTTTGAATCCAAAACATGCATCACATTATATGCTTCACATACTATAGGATTAAAAAGAAAATTGAATTCATGAAATTTTGACCAAGTTATGTGGTCGACATTCAAGCTTTTATATTTTTAAAAGTTATAATAAAAATCATAATTAATTATTTACTTGGAAAAAATTACAAACAAATATGCATCACATCGGACATGAGTCCTCTACTTTATATATAAATCTTATAAAAATATTATCATTTTATTTGGGCTAGGTCAAACGACACCTACTTCTTATTTTTCCCCTAAATTTAAGTACAATTGCATTGAAATTTAAAATTTTCACCAAATAGATTTTTTTTCTTTAAACAAACCTAGTTGTTTAGAAACTACATTCAATTTCTACACATCTAATTTTTACATATTTTTGAAATAATATAGATAACTTATTCAAATTTTTATGTCAAGTTTCCTAACTCGATTTTTTAATTTTTTTGCCACTTAAGGGCCTATTTTTTCCATGATGATACTGCACATACCCTTTCATTGTTTCAATTCAAGGTTTAATTACCAAAATGGTGTTTGTCCAAGGAAAACCCCCTTTCACCAAAAATAAACAATTTTTCCCTCTTATGTGTTTTGCAGATCTTAGGTGGAAGAAGGATTGAATATCTATCGAAAGATCAAAATTGTAAAAGTTATCAACATTGTCATCAAGCCATGAAAAATCACTTTCAAAATTTATTTATGAATTTCTAACTATGAAACCTAGAGGAATCAAGAATGTAAATATAGGACCAGAGGATTGTGAAAGAAATTTCTCAACCCCTGTAACAAGACCCATTCGTGCTTGGGCGAATGAGTCCCGAGAGGACACTCAACACAACCTTTTTGTGACATGTGCATAAAATCCAACCCTTCTTAGATCTGCTGAAATTTTCTAGATTCTTTTAGATTAAGGTTTCATTTAGAGGTTTCATGTGTTACATTGAATAATTTCATTCATTTAGTGTTTTTCATTCATCTCTAAAAAGTGCATTTCAGGTTGATTTACCCCATCCTAAGTCATAAGGAAAACAACAAGATCTCCATTAAGGTTGACTCACATAAGGAATGAAAGTCAATATTTCCCTAGGGGATCTATTTTTCCTAATGA
The DNA here is from genome assembly GCA_007258455.2 of Sequoia sempervirens. Lineage (NCBI taxonomy): Eukaryota > Viridiplantae > Streptophyta > Pinopsida > Cupressales > Cupressaceae > Sequoia > Sequoia sempervirens. Next base: position 34,700 of record VDFB02149014.1, on the reverse strand, counting down.
AATAAGTAAGATAGGTGCATCATATCCCCCATTTTATATCATTATTGATTCACTCATTTTCCTACGTTTCATTACCAGAACCTCTTTGTAGCTTTCTGATAAAATTTTCCCCCTCCAAATCTAATCCAACATTAGAGTCTAAATCAACTTTCTTCCTCTGAATTTAGCCTCTTTCCCTATTGCATTTTCACTATCAAACCTCATCTCAAAGTCAATCAAAATTCCATGTAATTCAATCATTTTAAAGGCATTCAAATAATTTTCTTCTTCAACAATGTAGACATTAGAATCAAACATTCTAGGTACAGATTTGAGTACCTTTTTCACAATGATGCTTTCCTTCAATTCTTCACTGAGACCTCTCATAGAGTTGACAACTTCATCAACTTGGAGTAGGAATGTCGTAATGCTTTCTTCCTCCTTCCTTTTTAGACTCTCAAACTAAGCTCTATGAATTTGAAGCTTTGCTTCTTTCACTTTGTCATCACCTTCACAGATGGTGTGCATTTTTTCCCATACTCCTTAATAGTCCTATATTGCATAACTTTCACAAACTTAGAATTAGACAAACCACATAAAATAGCATTCCTAACCTTAACATTATTTTCAAAAGCCTTATTTTCCTAACTTAGAATTATGCATAACTTTCAAAAGCATAATTCAATCCATCAAAGATGCCTTATTTGATGACAAACATTCTTGCACCATAGATTGTGCCATCCCCAATCTACCTCAAGCTTATTAAACTTCTTCAAAGGAACTTGGATCTAATACCAATTGAAGGTCACACAATCTACTAAGAGGGGGAAATTAGTAGATCTAATCAATTAAAAAATATTAACTTCAACATAAATATTTGAATATAAAAAATTGAATCTTCACTACTACTAATCAAGCACTTATCATGAACACACACGTCTAAAAGGAAGCCAGGTACAAAGAAAAGATTCCAACACTAATCTATCAAAGGAGAGAATGTGAAAATTCAGATAGTTTCAATTCCTTATTCAATTACAATAAAGAAGATGCACATAACAAGTAAAGATAAACAACATTAGAGATACAATAAAAACACATAACACCAAATATACATGGGAAAACCCTTTCGAGAAAAAAACCCCACACTCCAAATTCCTGAACAATGTATTATCTGTAAACAACGATTAGAATACACTTGCAGTGCAAGCTTCTATAGGAGTTTTTTTGTGTTACAATTCTAGAATAAATCCAACAGCATAACAATATCTCAACACAACTTCATAAAAATCCAAAATACATAAGTTCTCAATATATATATAAGATCTTACAATGCATAAAATAGAAATTTCTAAAACAATTGCCAAAGGCTAAAGATGCAACATAAAAAGTGCCAAAACATCTACTCACACATAATGGTAAGATTCTAATTATCACCACATGCCACATTGCAAAAATCTGCACTTACCAAAATAACTACACCTCAAAACCTCACATTCCATGTAAACTCAACATAGGAATAGAAAAATAATTTATGCACAACTCCACTTGTAAAAATGAACTTTTCAACTTGACTCCTCATTCAAATAGAAACTATAAGTTGTAACTCACAGGACAAAGTGAGAAAATTAGCAACATTTAATATTATGGGAAAAATCAAAGGTTGAGACACCTAATTATTTTTCCTAACATTCTCCCACTTGTCAAATACCTTTGAAGAGCTAATGAAACTAATAGGATTTAGTTGCTAGAGGTTGTGAAGCCCATAGACTTTGAACACCATATGAACTTCACTATGCTCATTGGATTTTTCAATGCATCTTCAACATTCATCAAGGTGTCAACCTTCTCCAACTTCACCTTTCCATCTTCCACCATATCATGAAAAAAATGAAATTGAACATCAATTTGCTTTGTTCTGGCATGGAAAGTAGAATTCTTTGCCAAGAAAATCATACTTTGACTGTCACAAAAGATAGTAATCTACCTTGCATCAAAACCAATATCAGAACATAAAAACTTAAGCCAAATGGACTCCTTGCAAGCATGAGTAGCTGCCATGTACTTTGATTCTATAGTGGACAACGTGATTATAGCCTACCTCTTACTCATCCAACTGATAGCACCACCATACATCATGAACACATATCCATAGGTGGATCTCCCACTATCAATATCACCTACCTTTGATCTAAATCCACATATCCATGAATACTCATTGAGTGTCAAGGTCCTATAGGATAACCATGAAAACATAAGGAATACTTGGAAGTACCCCTCAAATATCTAAACACTCTCTTCACTACCTCCCAATGTACCCATCCAGGATTAGCCATAAAATGAATAAGGACAGTTCCCACTTCTTGGGAAATGTATGGCCTTGTACAAACCATAGTATACATTAAACTACCAAAAAAACTTGCATATGTTACTTTGGTCATGTCCTCCATCTTAGTATGAGATTTCAGACAATCCTCCACAAAAAGCTTCATCCCATGCATTACATGAACAACTAACTATATGCAAGTTCTTATGATGAAACTCTCCAAAACTGTATTCACATACTTGCTCTGGCTTAACCAAAGCTTTCTATTAGCTCTATATCTTCTAATCTCCATCCCCAAAATATGCCTTGCTGCACCTAGATCCTTCATCTCAAACTATGCTAACAACTAAGACTTCAAATATGAAATCAAACTTTTACCATTCCCAAAAGATAACATACCATCTACATACAATGTAAATATGACAATACAACCATTATCATATTTGTAATACACACAATGGTCAAATTTAGATCTTAGAAATCTCTTCCTCCAAGTCACCATGAAGGAGCGTTGTCTTCACGTCCATTTGTTCCACTTCTAGATCATATGTTATTTCAAGTGATAATAGTAATTTGATAGATGTCAACTTTGCAATAGGAGAAAAAAATTCACCATAGTCAATTCCCCCCACTTCAGAATACCCCTTAGTGACCAATCGTGTCTTATACTTCTCAACACTACCATCTAGACTAGATTTTCTCTTGAACACCCATTTACATTGAACATGTTTTCATCCTTTAGGAAAAGGTACTAGATCCCATGTATCATTTTTCTTCAATTCAACCATTTCTTCATTCATGTATTTCATCTAGTAAACTGCATCACTCATACCCATAGCCTCTCTAATAGTCCTAGGCTCATTAGTGTTAGAAATCAAAGGAAAAATACAACCAAAACCCAACAATGAATAACCAAACCTTTCATGTGAATATCTAAACCTATCAGGTTACCACCTATCTCTCATAGACCTCCTTACTTGTTGAGGTTGAGGTTATTCTTCTTCTTCAGAATTTTCAAATCTTCTCAAGCTCTCCTCATCATTAGGTCCATTTTTGGCTTCAAGTTCAACTTTTTTAGCTTCAAGATGAAGATGAACCACATCTTCTTTCTTTTGTTCTTCTGTGGGTTGTAAAATAGTGGAAGAAGGTTTCATCTCTCTAATATAACACTTCGACTGTAGAGAACCTTTTCTGCCACTGGATCCCAAAGCTTGTACCCTTTCACACCAATACCATATCCAATGAAGAGACACTTAACAACCTTATTTTCCAACTTTGACCTTTTCTCCCTTGGCATGTATGAGCATATGCCTCACAACCAAACACACTAAGATGTCTCAATGAGGGATTCATTCCTGACCACACCTCCATGGGTGTCTTATCAACAAGAGCTGATGTAGGAGATATGCTTACCAGATAGCATGTAGTGGAAACAACTTCAACATAGAAATTTTGTTCAAGGCCAGCTACACTTCGCATAATCCTATCCAGGCTCTCCATCAATGTCCTATTCATCCTCTCTATAACTTCATTCTATTAAGGGGCATATGGATTTTTCTTATGCCTTTCTTGATCCCATGTTCTTTATAGAACTTATTGAAATCTGCAGAACAAAATTCACCACCATTTTCGATCCTCATACACTTAATCTTCCCGCTAGTTTGATTTTCTACCAAGGCCTTAAACTCCTTAAACTGACCGAAGACTTCAAATTTACTTCTGAGAAAATAAATAAATGTCCTACTATAATCATCTATGAGAGAAACAAAATATATAGATTTTGATAATGAAGGAATATTTATAGGACCAAAAACATCAAAATGCACATAGTTCAAAACCCTAGAAGATTTTTGAGAAATATGATAAAATTAAGCACAATTTTTATTTCCATAAACACAATGTTCACAAAAATTGAACTCAAGATTACAATCATCATGCCCCTCAACAATGCATTTATTTTTCATGGTTCTTAAACCATTTTCACCAATGTGACCAAGTCTTTGGTTCCAAAGCATTGTCTTCTCTACATGGAACTTCATCTCCAAAGCATGAGCACCCTTGGGTACCCAGAAAGCATGACCATTGGAAGTAGATGCAACTTTATTCTTTGTTGTTGGTTCCAATGGTGAGGATAGTGACTCAAAAGTTATTTTCTTCTTTTCCACATAAGAACTATTGCACTAAACTATGCATGCATCCAACTGAAACATACTGCCTATTCGAACACCCTTACCAACCACCATAGCTCCTCTTTTCATCTTACATCCTCCATTCAAGAAAAGAACTTGCACACCCACATCATTCAACTTACTTATAGAAAGAAGGCTTCATGCCAAACTAGGGATATGTAGGACACCATCAATCCCCTTTTCTCTACCATCTAGGAATCTTATCTTGAATCTTCCATGACCAACAATATTTAGGTGAGAGTCATCACCTACGTACACCTTCCTGCCATCATAACTTTCATACTTAGAAAACCAATCTCGATGCGAAGTCATGTGGAAAGAAGCACCAAAGTCTATCAACCACACATGTTGTGATGCATGCATTACCAAGGAAGCGACAAAGGCATCTACATTAGATCCTAAGAGGATTTATCAGATTTAGAATCAGAGAATGTCTTATTTTTCTTCTTTTTTTCCTCCTTACAATCTTTGCAGAAATGACTAGATTTAATGCAATTCTTACATTTTGCCTTGGTCTTACCAAGAGACTTAGATCTCCCATAGTATTTGGATTCTAGCTTTTCTTGCTTCATTTTTTTTCTTTTTTCATTTTTCTTTCATTCTTCCTCAAACAACGAGAGCCTCCTTAGTCATTTCAGAATATTTTCTCTGGATCTCTTCAGATAGCAATGACACCACCACTTCATCCATCTTATCGAATCCTTAGAATCTTATCGGACCCTTAGCCTTTGGATCCATCAAATCCCAATCTTCTTGTTGCATGCCCATTGGAACAGTTCCAGAATCAATTGTCCATAAGTCGTGGTCTACAAGCATGTTTTCCATCTTGAGATTCCACAACTCAAAATTACCTCTATTAAACTTCTCTATCTCAATTCTACCAGATTTTCTTGTAATCTCCTTCCTACAACATGATGAACACAAAATTTTTGCAATAGGCTCTCACTCAAAAAAGATCAGTACAAAAATTCGTTTAACCCACAATAGGAAACATAGGTGATTGGGCTCTGGTACCAACTAAAAGGAAGCTAGGTACGTGGAAAATCTTTCGACCCCAATCTATCAAAGGAGAGAACGTGAAAATTTCAATAGTTTCAAACCCTTATTCAATTACAATAAAGAAGATGCACATAACAAGTAAAGATAAACAACATCAAAGATATAATAAAAACACATAACACCAAATATATGTGGGGAAAACCCTTTCAAGAAAAAATATCCACACTCCAAAATCCTAAACAAGTATTATATGTAAATAACAGTTACAATACACTTGTGGCGCAAGCTTCTACAAGAGTTTTTTTGTGTTACAATTCTGGAGTAAATCTGGCACCATAACAATATCTCAACACAACTTCATACAACTCAAAAATACACAAGTGCTCAATATATAAGAGCTTACAATGCATAAAATAGGAATTTCTAAAATAACTACCAAAGGTTGAAGATGCAACATGGATAGCACCAAAAACATTGCACACACATAATGGTAAGTTTCCAATTGTCACCACATGCCACATTGCAAAAATCTACACTTGCCAAAATAACTACACCTTGAAAACTCACATTCCATGTAAACTCAACACAAAAATAGAAAAATCCTTTATGCACAAATCTACCTATAAAAATAAAATTTTCAACTTGACTCCTCATCAGAATAAAAACTATAAGTTGTAGCTCATAAGATAAAGTGAGAAAATTAGCAGCATTTAATATTATGGAAAAAATAAAAGCTATGAAAAAAATAAAGGTTGAGACACCTTTGTTTTCCTAACAACATCCACATAAGAGAACACCATAAATATGTGGAAACCCAAGATGGGAAAAACCACAATGAGAATAGCCTACTTGGATCTACTATCCAAATCTAGCCTCACAAAGCAAATGATTCTTGTAATATGAGGTAGGCATCAACCTACCAGAGACACCAATCTCTATTTGTACTAGTAGGCACCAACCTACCAAAGACACTAAACCCTAATACAATGAACTGAGCATCAATTCTACAAGTAGAACACAAGTGAAATATAGAAATATAATGATAATTCTTGTGGATCTTCAATGTAGCTGAAACATCTCATACACATTCTTAATTGACTTCAGACTCTTCTCCACACTCACTATGATCTTTTGATACTAACAAACTGTAAAAAAATACTCAAAAAATTGTCTCCTTGTATATTCACTCACCACCATCTATTTGAAACTACATTTCACATTGTGCATCTATATAAATGCTATTTATAGACAAGACATTACATAAAACATTATTCCATGTCAGCTAGGGGTTCGTAAATAAGTAGGACAACATAAGGTGGACCAAAATTCAAATTTCATGAAACATGTAACAGTTCGATCCAAAAACCTTTTTTTTTTCCAAAAGAACATGATGTCATGCACTAACACAAGAACCTTAACCGGGTCCTATCTTAACACCACATGCTAACTTTGAATTCCACACATTACTAGTTGTTACCATATAGTTCTTGAACACCAACTAGTTGATAGACAAGCACATAGAGCCTTATATAACTCCAAACTTCTTGAATGTTGAACATATCCTCCAAAAACACTAGAATATGATGGAACATGTTTAGAAATGTTGTCCTCTCAAATCGTAGAGCCAATAATGCCTTCAAAAAGAAGAATTGAGAAACCCCCAACTTGAACATTTTGGTATAGCCTTCTCAATCACATCTATCATATTGAATAGATGCATGCATGATATTGCAAGCATAAAGAAGTCACACATACCTCCTGATACATACTTCTGGAACACAGACACTCCTCAACTTCTTTTATCAATATAACTAGTAACATATATTTCTTGAACTCAAAATGATATGACAATATAATTTCCAACATAGATAGGTATGATAGTACAACTCGCACTTAGGGGAGAGGGGGTGTCAAATTTCTTCCTCTATAATAAATAACATGCATGAATAGGAAAGGTGGATGTGTTATATGAGTTAAGATGTCAACAAATATATGAATTTAGGCTTAGGAAAACAAAAAAAGAGAAATGGAAATAGGGAAAGCTTAAGGACCAATCTTGTGATTTCCATAAAAAACATCTAGGTGAAGCTCAAACCAAGTATAAAAAGCTTCAAAACCAAATATACACTAGACATAAAAATAATGCAAAGACCTTAAGGATGCCTCATAAACCTCTATATCAAGGCAAGGAAAGAAATATTTAAGCATCACAAATACAAATTCCCTATATAAAACCCTAACAACACCTATACAAGAACCCTAATGTAATAATTCATCTTAGATGCATTGTGTGCACATGATATACTAGTAATGGAGGTTTAGAATATTAAATTTTGGAGGCATATAATATTTATAGCCAAAAAATTACACCTATCATGGGGTTTTAATAATCTAGCTACCAATTTGTACATTCACTTTTGACTTCATTATCTCCATTCAAAGATGTGTTATGACATGTGTGCATAATAAGTCATCCAACAAGTATAACTCACTCTTACATTTCTGATGCAGGAGTGATAAGTTTTGGAGGTTGTAACTTCTAATCTAGGAAATAAATCCATCCCTTCTGGAAATTGGAGGCCTTGGATAACTCCATGTCACTATAACCAACTTGCTCTAGTTAAGGCTCATTTTGAGATTTTTTAGGGTCAAATCAAGATCTATAGCCCATAAGTTGAATTTTTGTATATATAGCTTGAAAATTGTATTTGTGTGCTCTTATCATTAGGATGCAAGGTTTATAAACCTTTACTAGCATTCACACTCATTGAACACCTTGAAAGAGAAAAGATAATACAAACACTATTCACTATCTACTAGGGCTAAGAGGCCCATAGAGTTATCGCACCACTTGGATTTATTTGTGTCAATTAACTTTGCTAATGTATCTATGACATTTTACAAAGCATCAACTTTCTCAAATAATGCATTCTAAATAAAATGGAGAATATAGAGAATGGCTCATAAACCCTAGATCTTTATGAGTTGATGCATAATCCTAGATCTACATAGTTTTCTATTTTCTATATTTGTTTGAAAGTAATTGAACTCTTGATTGGACACTTTATTGTGAGATCAAAATCAACTTTAACATAGCAATTGTATTTTTATGCAAGTTTTGATTGAAAATTTCATTTTCCAATATATTTTAATAAATAGTGAAACATGTTTTATGTTAAACATCAAGAATTTTATGTTTGATTTTTTTAATAAAGTTGACAATCATTATGAATATTAGTGAAACAATATTGATATTACTGAAACAATAAAGGTATGAATGAAACAATGCAAGTGTACGTCTAAGAGAAAGATAAATAAAATTTTACTTTTAATGATTAAAAATGTTTATATTGTTTGGACTCAATCCAATTAGACTTTGTGAGTACTTTTTATCACTTTTTAAAAATATTGTACTATTACTTTTTACAATATAAAATTAAATAAAAATTATTCATCAAAACCATGCTATATCACTCAGTCAACACAAACTTGATAATAGATTAAAAAGTGTCAAATTAACTTATTAGTTTTATTCAAAAGAATTTTTTTTTCACGACCTAATAACAAAGAAAATGGTTATTAAAGAATGCTTGGAGGAAGAGGGAGTCTTACCAACCGGCCCATGTTTGCCTCTAGAAGTATCGTTAAAAGACAATTTTATTTCCTATAGTCATAGGAAAATGTTAAGACTTCTTTCAAAATATCACGTCTCCTCAAAGTATCAATGAGTAGGACTAAATAAGCACGTGGACAACCAGCAAGACTCGAACATACGACTACTGCATCTTCGTCGGGGCGGCCACATGACGACAACATAATAGTATGCACGTGGGCATCTTCCCTGTTCCTTTCGCAATCACCAGCTTGCCATGGACCTCTTACTCAGACCGGATTGAATTATAACCAAGGGAAACGGTTTTCCGTAAAAATCAAGCAACAAATCAATACTTAATGACACCACCCAATAATTAAAATTAAAAATCCCAATTAGGGATGAGGATGAGGTCCCGATCATGTCCTAGCTGTCTGTGTAATAAATAAATCCTTTTAGTAGTCAACTGAATGTGTCCCATATTGCAGCCTTTCAATTTTTATCAGCAAGAACAGGACAATTCGTGGTAGCAGATACAGGTTCAGGTTCAGTATCCATGAAGTTTCTACAATTATTCCTCTTATTTTTCGTGCTGGTTGTGCCCATATTAGCAGATCCAGAGGCTAATCTCCTGCAAGCTGGATGCAGTACTGTCAAGAGCACCAACGCCACAGTGTTTCAGCAAAATTTAAATGCCAGTTTGGCATCTGCGCTACAAGCGGTGGCTTCATCTGGTTTCGCTAGAGAACAGCAAGTCACAGGATCAGATACGGTTTATGTATTGGCTCAGTGCAGACAGGATAAGAACTCATCAGACTGCGTCAAGTGTATCACGGCCGCAGAGAAGCAAATTCGGAATTGCTCCAATGTGTCCGGGGGAAGAACAATCTATGACGGCTGCTTCCTGCGTTACGAAAGTAACAATTTTTATACACAGGCTACTGCTGATGGAAATACACAGCTGTGCGGCAGCCAAAAGATTGGAACGGGCGCCAATTCGTTTTCTGTCACAAGTCGAAGTTTGTTAAGCGATCTGTGCACTGCAACTCCCCAGACCACTAATTTCTTTGCTGCGCAGTCTGAAAAGGATGCGTCGAATAGAACCATCTATGCTCTGGCTTGGTGTTTGAGATCTCTGAGTAAGGACGGGTGTACGAATTGCCTCACCATAGCGCAGACAAATATCGCTAGTTGTTTAACTCAATCGGAGGGACGTGCTGTGGACGCTGGCTGCTCTCTGCGTTATGCAACATACTCCTTTTTCTCACCCAACGCCACCACTGATCTTGCACAATTTTTGTCTACAGGTTAGAAATTTTAACCCACTGTCATAATTTTTTTTTAATCCTATCTAATGATTGAAGATATTGCAAATCTGTGTCAAACCTTTACACTGTTTTTCTTGCTAGCTGTTTCTTCTTGTTTTATAGCCCACGGGAAGATACATTTCTTGATTAGTGTGAATAAAAAATTGGTTTTTTTATAGGTTATGTAAATACTGATAATCTGTTTTATTGGTAATCTATTTTTAAAAAACTGATTAAAATATATTTGACAAGGATTATTTGTACTATTCTCACCATAATTCCAAAAATTTAATTTGTTTTTTAAGAATTTAAAATATATATATATATATATATATATAAATGTCTGAAATGCTAATCATTTTCAAGATTATGTTTAAAAATATTATTATATTATATTAGTTATTATATTAATATTATTTTTATTATTATGTTATTATTTTGTATTATTATATTTTTATTGTTATATTTTTTTGATAGGTGAACGCTTTTGATTGGAATTATGAACCAATGAGGTCAAAATCAGGGGACCTCCCTAACATTCTTTCCATATTTCCTTCTCTCCTTCTTCCTTCCTCCCTTCTTCTTATCACCTCCTACTTTTTCTCTTTGTCTCCTCCTTCTCACCCGCTCACCTCCTTTCCTCTCCCACCTCGTCCTCCTCCTTTCTATCTGCCACCTTTGATCCTCCTCTCTTTGCCTCCTTACTCCTCTCTTCCTCCTTCCTTCTTCCTCTCCTCTATCTCCACGCCTCCGTCTCTTCCTTTCCTCCCTCCTCCTTACTCCTCTCCTCTTCCTCTCCTCCTCCTCCTCTCTAATCCTCCTCTCTTCTTGCACCCCCACACCTCTTACTTCTACCGTTGACCCTACAACAACACCCACCACTACACTCCTCCCTCCATCCTTCCTTCAAACCACTGCCCTCCTCACCTACTCACCATCGATACTCCTCCATCCTACCACCACCTATAGCCTGCCTAATGTCGTCACCCCACTCACCACCACTCCTTCCTTCCGCCTTTGACTCCACAATAGTATCTATCCTCCATCACTAACACCACGACCTCCACCGAGCACTTTGTAGCCACCAATTCGCCACCAAGCTTACTCCTCCATGCATCCAACATCCCATACCCCCATGTGATTCAAACACCTGATGCGACATAACTTGCTACCTTGCAACTAGTGGGGTCAACCCCCTATATTTTTATTGTTATATCACTAGCATATATTTTTTAAATATAATCTATATAAAATATGTCGAGTTATATCTTATTATTATTATTGTTGTCTTTTACACAATGGTTTTATTTGTTTTTTAGCGCTATGTCTGATTTTTGAAATGTAGCTATTATTAAAATGATTTTTTATTTTTTATTTTTAAATCTTTATTATTTTTTGTTTTTTTCTAAAATGCATTTGTTTTTGTGACCCTCCTATAGACACCGTGTTCCATTGTAGGGTTAGGCAGAGATTATTATTATTATTATTAGCTTATCCTCATTTTTTAATTTATTTTATGTATACAAACTACTTTAAAGATATTTTTCTATTGAAAAATATTTTTGATGTAATAAAATTCTAGTTGATAATAAATCAATAAGTCAAGAAATTTATTTGATTATGCTTCATTTGACAATCTTTATTTATTATAATTTTAAAAGTGAATTCTATATATTTTATAAAAAAAATTGTTTTCATTTGGGAGGAAATAAGAACGAATTATAACAATGTTTTTCCCTCCAATTCTGATCCATAAATATAAACGACAGAACATAATAAGTACATAATCCAAATATTAATTAAGTAAATTCAATGTCTAATATTTTTTCAATTGTGATTAATTATTATTTACAGTCAAATGTTTCATACTGTATCTGGACAGAAAGTACGAATGTAAACTGCTTATCAATCAGTTGTGTGCTTTGTTTTGCAGGGAGTAAAGGTAGCTCTACAAAGTGGATAATAATTGGTGTTGTGGGAGGCGTCATTCTCGTCGCTGTATTAATCTCGCTGGTTTTCTTTCGACGGAGAGTGATGGGATATTTTAGGCGGCCACCAGAGAAACAAGGTAAACATCAACAATGTCCAAGTTGCTGTGCCATTACAGTCTTCTCCTCAAGATGATATTAATTTGCGCAATTAATCATAATCTACGCAAATCTGTGCAACAGTGAATACTGAAACAGCTACTGAACTCCGTGGACCCGTAGATTTTGATTATAAGATACTTAAAAAAGCCACCAATAACTTCCATACAGAAAACAAGATTGGAGAAGGGGGCTTCGGCCAGGTTTATAAGGTGAGCTGCCACGAATTGAGACCTAACAATGTATGTCCATTGGGACCAGTTATCTCAACATTGGTTAATTTCGTTGCAGGGTACACTGAAAAGCGGCAAAGTGATTGCAGTAAAGAAGCTGACTTTAAACCAATCTGCACGCGCGATGGCAGAATTCGAAAGCGAAGTAAAGTTGGTTTCCAACGTTCATCACAGGAATCTGGTGCGCTTATTGGGATGCTGCAATCAAGGCCCAGAGAAACTGCTAGTTTATGAGTATATGTCAAACAGTAGCCTTGACAGAATATTATTTGGTTCGTAATTTCACCCATTTCCCTTCTCCACTGCAGAGTCTTCCATTATCTTTTTTTTGAAAATGGGTTGAATGCAGGTGAAAGTGAAAAGATACTAAGCTGGAAAGAAAGATTTAATATTATATTGGGCACTGCTCGTGGCCTGGCATATCTCCACGAAGATTTTCATGTGTGCATTATCCATCGGGATATTAAATCCAGCAATATATTACTGGATGACGAATTTCGGCCCAAAATAGCTGACTTCGGTCTAGCAAGACTTCTTCCCGACGATAGAAGTCACCTTACCACAAGAATTGCAGGAACCCTGTAAGAAAACATACCGGCATTTCTATTACTTAAAATTTGACTTAGATTGTGTATAATAACAAGAGATGAAATGTTTTGTTTTGACAGAGGATACACAGCTCCGGAATACGCCATCCATGGGCAATTGACTGAGAAAGCTGATACCTACAGTTTTGGTGTGGTGGTTCTTGAGCTCATTAGCGGGAGAAAAAGCATTGACATGAAGCAACCGCCCGACATGGAATATCTGATGGAACGGGTATTTCTTCGACACTATCTGCAGTGCTCTATTGGACATTTGTCTTTTCTTGGTTTATAGTACTAAAACATATGTTTATGTGCTGCTCATCAACGCAAGTTATGTGATAAAGCTGCATTTTATGAAACATACTGCAGGTGTGGAAGCTACACGAAGCAGAAAGTATTTTGGATGTGGTAGATAAGAGGATGAAGGATGAAGAAGTTTATAATGAAGAGGAGGTATTGATGGTGTTAAAGCTTGCACTGTTATGCATACAGGCTTCTGTTGCAGACAGGCCATCAATGTCCCAAGTGGTGGCGATGCTGGTGAATAGAACAGACATTGAATACAAGAAGCCCTTTCAACCTGCTTTCGTACATGTAGGGAATAGAATCCGCGGGGACCGTTCCAGTTCTGGCACAGCCTCCTCCCAATCCAATGCAAACATTACGGAATCGCTCGATGCTCGTTAGCTGTAGCAGATCCTGTTTATGCATCTATCTACCAATTACTAAAATAAAAAAATAAAGATTTGAAGTGAGAACAAGTCAAGTCAGTGGTTTCTATGCTGCTGTTCTCCCTTTGCTTTTCTCTGCCTCAGTTTTGAGGTTATCTACCTAAAACTTACTTCAATATAATATTAATAATAATAATAATAAATACTGTGGGATCCACTGTTTACGATGATTTGTCGCCTTTCTCCCGGTTGTTAGTTACCTGTCATTATGCTGTCTACAACCATTATTTGCATACGTTGCGACTTATTTATCTGTATTTAAATATTTTCGCTAAAGATTCCGTTTTCATTTGCCGGTCATCTTGATTGACCAAGATTTCCCGCCAATGATATAAGTTGTAAATGGTAGATGGGTTTAGTGAAAGTATTTTCTTAAGATGGTGATGAGGATGAGGTTCCATTATGTCATGGTTCATTAAACGACAAAATTTTATATTACTTAACTAGGATTTGTATGGAAGTAGGTGTAATGGTTAAGTCACTAAATTAAAATGTTAGAGACTAAAATTTGATTTGTGTGTAGAAGATAATATTAATTTTATTTATATATTTTTTAAGTAATGTTTTAAATATGGCATATTAGATTTTTATTTCATGTATAAAATATTTTTTTAGGTTTATTTTTATTTTGTTGATTATATTAATAATGACGAGAAGAAAATGTTGGAGGGTATTATTTAATTACAATTTTAGTATATAATTTAGAAATACATATAATATCATCTTATAACATTTGAATTATTCTTGTATTACATATTTGATTGTAATCAAATAAAGAATGCTTTGTAACAACTTTAATTTTGTTTACAATACGAGTCTCAACTTCTTTTGCTTCTATTAAACAAATCAAGAATAACCATTTTTTGTTTTTTTGTTCCTAGATATTAAATAGAATGTTTTTGGATTTATATCACAAAGAAATGCTTGCTCTTATATTAAAGTTATATATTAAAGATAATAAGAATTTAATTTTTGTTAAGAATTGAAAATATAGATAAGAAACTATAATATTGGTAATATGGACAAGTCTCTTGATTTATTGTATGATTATCAAGAATGTGCTTGTATCATCATGAATGTGTGAATCATCTTGGATTATTAAAATAATGAGTACTATGTAAATCAATGAGAAGTATGAGATCTTGTTTCTAAAAAGCTTCATTTGACCTTCTTTTTTTAGGGAATGTAAATCCCAATCAATACATACATGTAGATTTTAGAGAAAAGGTCAATAGTGAATCCTTAATTAGAAATTACTCTTCGTCTTCAACCTCATTGGCATCTTCTTATTCTTCTACCTCTAGTAGAGATTTCATGTCAAGAAAATATAACCTCTTTTATGTAGTAATAACCAGGTGAAGTTTTCTCATTGTAATTGTAACATAACCCCTTTCCTCAATAATTTTTCATCTCTACTTCAATAAAATTTCTAACAAGTGTGGAGTAGGTGATATGGATTATAACATGATTATTCGATGTAGTGACCTTAAACTAGATGAACTTAAATAATCAACACTAAGTTGTGATCATATCTTTTATGAGATTTTCAAAGCTTACAATTTCTATTGTATCCTTCTTAGACTCAAATCCCATGTGCATAAATGTCTGCCTTCTACATTTTTGGAGCTAAAATTTTTCCATCTATTTAAAGTTTGTCATAATTCATAACAAATACTACATTTTCATAGTCCACATAATTACATCATTGCATCACATCAAAATTAAATCTCAAAGGCCCTCAAAGAATTCAGATCCAAAGTTGATTAAATCACCCTTTTAGGTTGAAATTTAATCTCACACACTTGTTGATCTAAATTTCAATGTTTATTAGAGATGACTTGATCCTAGTGATCTAAACATTGGACATCGGATCACTTTTCCTAAGAAACAACAATATTCTAAATTTTGGCCCTAATTAGCTAAGATAGGGGCTCTATGCACCTTAGTCTAGCTCTATTTAGCTCCACTTGATTATGTTAAATAAATTTTAATTCAATTTCCTTGATTTAATTTGATTTCATGAAAATAACAATTAAATGGGTAATTTATAAGCATAATCAGGCACATGCACTTAGGAGGGTTCCAAACATAGTGTGAAATTGTGAAGGGTGACAATTTACAACACTACATTTAGTCGTCACTTTAGTGAGAGTATAAATTTACTCTCATACTCACACTAAATTATGGAGAAGCCAAAGAGTTCTTTTGTCAAAACATTGAGGAGGTAAAATATCACTAAGCTAAGAGTTGTAATCCCCCCAAGCTAAGAGTCATACCAAACAATAATGTTAAGATAAAAGGAGCATATACACATATAAGATATGATGCAATAAATCATATAATAATATGTAAAAAAAACATAAAGTATATATATGGAAAACATGTAGCATATGTTAAGTATGGTATCATGAAGTATCAAGATCCACATATTCTTACTAGGATATCATAGGCTAGAAATGTTTGATATTTTTTATATGGATCATAAATAAGACAAAGTATTGTAGACTAGTGAAGTTCGATATTCACTAGGGAAAATACTTAAACCTAAATCATAAAAATTATGTGAGATGGTGAAATTAAATTTGGGGTAAATACTTAACATATATGACTCATTCCACCATAAAACATTAGGGGACACCAAAAATAACCAAGATAAACTATTTGGTTGTTGTCCTCAAGGGAGTGATCAAGGTTTTGGTCCCCTTTTTTGTTTGTGGATGAGATGTGATGACTAAGATGTGAAATATCGTAAATTGGGTGACTTAAGACTAAAGAAGTAAACTATGAAAAATTATGGAAAACTTAGAGTAGAACATGAAAGTGCAGATAAAGAGGAACCTAACATGTAAATTCAATGTAAAATTTGTAGGATAGGGGCGTTGGGTGCCCTAGTCCAGAAATTTTGGTATTTAGGTTTTAGAGCCTATAGAAATACATCATAGTATGAGGATCTCTAACACTTGATATCACGTTTTGAATCTTGAAAATTTATGAGTAACTAGATTGTTGTTATTTGATGATAGAAGATGCTTGAGTACTTGAATTAGGAATTTTAGGCCTTGATATCTCTAATACACTTAAATCAACTTTAGACCTATTACCTACAAGAAGAACAAGGGAAGACCACTTTTTCCATATATGGGCTTTCCTTAATCAAACCCCGTTTTGGTGTTTGCATCTCCACAAATTGCTTATGATGACAATGGTATAAATCACATGCTCTATGGAGAGTAGAGGGAAATAGATAAAGATGGATGATAAAAATTTGACACTATTTTAACTTACCACTCAAATCTACATTTCTTCTAGGACTGAAGTCAATTTTCTCATTACATACAAGGAGAAATTGGAGGATTCTTAGAGATCCTACAAGTATTAGCACTCATAATAGAAAATAAACATAAACATGAAATATATTGCAATGCATAAACATGAATTTTTTGATGTGTTGTAGATATGTAATTGACTAAAATAGTGGCATAGGTCTTCTAATTATTTCTTCTCTTGAAATTGTATTAATTGTCTTTAGGATGCTCAAATATTTTTAAATTGTTTAGGTTAATAAAGCAAACTTTTGGATTCAACTGTGTTTGTTTTTAGATTGATGTTTTGGATCACAATCAGTGATCCATCATTAGGAAGAGGAAAGTGATCAATGTTTTAGATCACTTTCCTCTTCCTGATGATGGATCACTGAGTTTGATCTGAAACGTTGATCTAAAAACAAACACAGTTGAATCCAAAAGCTTGCTCTATTACTTCATGGACTATGGAAAAATCATACCAACTATTGTTTAGCTTGTTCAAGTGAAGGGAACTACATATATTTATATGAGATTCAACACATTTTATACTAATTATTTTGATTATATTAGAAAAATAGTTTTTGAAGGGATGGAAAACCCTTTAAAAAACATTCGACCAAAATGCTACTATATAACAATAAAACAAATTGAAGCATAAGTAGCAGCCAATAGTAAACCAACAACTAAAACATAATGACCCAACAATAGAACAATAGCAATAGAAAAAAACAACAAAAACACCAAATCTATTTCATATTTTTCAAGGTGTTAGCCACCTCGATCTTCTGGTTGTAGTGTAGGTTCACCATGTCCATAAGCTCTTTCTTCTCTTCCTTGAAGGACTTACTAATGTTCCCCCTTGTACAAGCACATGGGCCTATAGACTCACCTTTCACAATCTTCTTCCCCTTTCCTTTAAAGCTCTGGTCATTCTCCAAAATATCAATAAAATACATCTGGTATTCCCCAAGTTCACTAATCTTACCAAATAGAACCTTCAGGGACTCTACATTGTTTTTAACTGAGCTATGACTTACCTACAGTAACTTCATGATATCCTCATTTGTTTCCTTTATGCTTCCCTCCATTTCGCCAAGGAGGCTCTCACATTAGGCTTTAAAATTAGAGAAGGAACATTCCAAGTCAACTAGCCTCTCAATGAGAAGATCCGAAGAAGAGCACTTTTGTTGATTTTTTGAATTCTCCTTCAAGCCCCTAATCTTGAAATTGACTTTATTAAACTTCTACAAAACCCACTTGGCAAGCTTAAAGGTGCATTTCGTACCCAACCAATCCATTTCTAGTAGTTTAAATATGGAGGTATTATCATCATTCAAATAAGAGAAATCCTCAGAAAGAGGATTAACTTTCAAAGGTTTCAGCTTCCCAACGTTAGGGTTCAAACCAACACCCTCACAAATTTCTCAACCGAAGCCTCCACACTATTAGGAACCTCACCACCCTCCCCACGAGGGGAAGGTTGACTTGTTGGGGAGTCATCAATGATAATATTCATTTCTGCAACTTCCTTCACCTATTCTTGTTCTAGAGTAACCTTCTTGCCATTCCTACCACCTTTTGAGCCCTGCATCTTTAAATTAGAAAACCTTTTGTACGCCCTATGTAGATTCTCCTTCACCACATCTACCCTAGCCTCCATAGACTGGTCCTTCTCCTTGCTACCTGATGCACTCAAGCCCCCCTCATGTTTCTCAACTTTCTCCTTGGACTACCATCGATGAGAGCCACCAGAGCTAATATTAGTATCTTGCCCATCTAACATGGACCCATGGTAATCTGGATTCTACATTACTAACATTTTGACAGAGCCCTTCTTCCTTAAATTCCCCCTTTTTCCCTTTTTAGAGGAAGCCACCATGAGGTATGACGACCCCCTCATTGTGATATCCTCCTCCACATTCCAGTCAAAATCATGATCAATGCTCATCTTCGAGCCATTTGAAGAGGAATCCTTAGTCATAGCTTTCTCCTTACCCTTGATAGATTTTTCTTGTGTATGGGCCCTCACATGCTCCATGATGAGAAAAATGAGGCCCTCATATAAAACAAGGGCCCTACGATTCTTCAAATGTGCATAAACTAAAGCTTCCAAAGATGACACTTGATTAAAAATGGGAAAGAAACATGTAACCCATGTCTAAAATGATTAAGAAGGGTAAAATGGTGCCCAAGAATAGTAATAAAATGGCCTTCAAGAGTCATTTAATGCATTATAACCTCAATAACTTCAACCCAAATATGCTTTAGAGAAGTCCATTCATACCCCCAAGCAGGCATCTTAATCAAAGCAATAAAATATTCATTAATAACAAAATCATTGAATCATTGCTCTTTCCTTCCTTGAAAAACTTGCAGCCATCCATCGACAACCCAATGATAAAAGCAATAAAATATTCATTAATAACAAACTTCACTCCCTTCACCTTCAAAAATCTATATTTCCAATAGTGCATAAACTCTGCAAAGGCTTTAGGGTCATGGCCATGAAGCCTCTCTAGGAAAGGCACAAATTTCCCATGCCTCAAGATTCTCCAGATTTTCCACTTTTTTTTCCAACCCTCACAAGATAGAGGCTCAAATCTACTCTTGTCACCACCCATTTCCACAATCACCATTAACAAGTACCAACACCAAATCTCTTTTATAGAGTTAAAAATGAACATAGAATTAAGTGAAATATTACCCACAAAACATGTTATAATAAGGAGGGTGATAATTGTGCAATCACCCCAAATCTCAAGCTCTAAATTAGCTATCATTTCACATTAAAAGTTTGGCTTCCTCAAGATGGAGAGAGTACTCCTCCCACACCTTGAAATCATTAAGGTTGACAACCTTATTTACAAATCAATCTGCTAGGGAGTTACCTTCCCTAAAGATATGTATGACACACATCTCCTCAAATGATCTTGGCATCATAATGGAATCCATCATAAGATGTTTGACCATCCAGCTAGGATTATGCTTCTGAAGTAAGCAATTAACAATATCGAGAGAGTCTCCCTCCACCTAAACCTTTCAATATCTTATCTAATGCAAACTTAATCTTGATAAATGTAGCTTCGACCTCAGCCTGATGATTTGATTGGATTCCCAACGAGAGTGCCACCATACTCAAGAACCTACCATCTTCATTTCTCAACACCCCCCACAACCTGCAAGCCTAGAATTACCCTCGATTGCCCCACAAAAATTAATTTTAACCCACCCTAGGGGTGCGGGCTTCCACTTCATAGTCAATCTGGCATTCAAGTTGGAATTAACTAAAGAAAAAGGTAGAGAAGATATCTTCCAATTAGTAATCACCATGAGATCATACCTAGATAGAAAAGAGGACATAACACACTTATTGGAGTCCTGAAACTGAAGGGAGAATTTTTCCACAACAAACCTTCGAATTTTGATAGACATTGTCCACTTTTAATTTAAAGTAATGGAAAATTCTATTATTTATTTCTTTCCAAATTCCCTAGGCAATATGTGGGGCCATAAGCTCCTAATGTCTTAGAAGAGAAGGGGAAGATGAAGGACACTTCCAATGATCCACAAATTTAGAAGGGGATTCTGAGAACACCCACTGTAGGCTCTAGAGAGAAAGAAACTTGCTCCAAATGAGAAAAGAAAAATTGCATCCAAGCAAAAGATGAAAAGAAATCTCTACATTGCATTCACAAAGCATGCATTTATTAGGCAAGAAAAATCCCCTCCTACAAAGATTATCCTAAGTCAACACCTTATTTTTCATTAAAATCCAAAAAAAGATATTCACCTTAGGAATCAACACCTTATTCCATAATTTACCCCAAACAAGACAATGATCAGGCTTTTCCAATGAGTTGACAAAAACTAAAGAGTCAAGGAAGTAACCAATAGCGTAATGGGTCCAAATAATTTGATCTTGACTCGAGAATTAGGGAACAAAAATGTTAGCTAGGAAATTTTGTAAAAAAACAAATGAAGGATCCTAATTCTACAATACTTTCCACAGACCATTATGAATGTAATCAACCACCATTTGACCAAATTTTTTCTTGCAAAAAGCAACAAGAGGAGGAGCCCATGGAAGATTCACCAACGGATCACCATCAAACCACACATCCTCCCAAAACAAAATCCTTGAACCATCACCAAGCATCCACTTAGCACCTTTAGAAATGAGATCCCTACAAGGGATAATATTCTTCCAGAAACAAGATCCCAAAGGGATAGAATATACTTGTAGGAAATCCCAAACTCTCGCCACACCAATCAAGTATTTATTCCTTATCAAAGAGGACCAACAAGCTTCCCCATTAAGGAGTTTCCAAATATTCTTTGAAAGGAGGGCCTTATTAAAAGACTTTGTGTTCCTCAATCATAGACCACCCCACTTCTTTGACTTATAGAACAAGTCCCAAGCAACTAGAGGAATTCTAGGTTTATCTTCCACACCTGACCATAAAAATAGTCTCATAATTTGCTCCATTTTTTCTTCAAATTTTGTTGGAATTTTGAAAAGGCTCAAAGCATAAAGAGGAAGGTTCTGCAAGGTGGAAGAGATAAGCTAAACCTTACCCACCTAGCTATGGAGGGCACCCTTCCAATCGACTAGCTTTGTATTAAACTTATCTAAGAGCCCCAACTAGAAGGAGTCAAGAATAGTTGCCACACAAGGGAAGTCCCAAATACATTGACAACAAGTTATCATGATTGCACGCTAGAATCCTTGCCAATTTTAATTGGAGAAACTTTGAGGTGGTGAGGAAAAACAATGAAATCTTAAGAAAGTTAACACACTAACCAGAAGACTTCTCATAAGCACCAATCACCAACCTTAAATCCATAACCTCACAAACCAAAGATTCACCCATCATATTAGTGTCATCAACAAATTGTTGATGAGTGATAGGCACACACCTTGAGGATGACATTAACCTCCCCAAAGAACCAACCATCAATGCTTTCTAAAAATTCATCCCAAGCACCTCAACCATCAAGATGAACAAAAGCAGAGAAATAGGGTATCCCTGCATGATGCCCCTAGAGCTCCAAAAGAAGGGAGAAGGGGAACCATTTACAAGAACAACAAAAGGAGTCGAAATGAGTTGTTCCACAAGCTATGCAATTTTTTTTGGAAAAACCCAAAATGAGCAAGCACCAATAACAAGAATTTCCAATTAACCCAATCATAAGCCTTGAAGAGATCCAACTTAAGAAAGAAACCAAGATTTTTATTTGAAGCAAGAGAATGTGGCACCTCATGGGAAATAATGGTGGAATCCAAAATTTGACGACCCCTAACAAAACCACTTTGTTGCTAGGAAATAAGGTTAGGAAGGGGTATGTGTAGGATCATGATGGGCCAAAAGTGACGATATGATGGATATGTGTAGGGTATGGTTGATGACTTTTTCACCAAAATTGATGAAATGAAAAGGATTTTGAAGGAGATTCTCGCTCAATCATCATAAATTATGCTTTTACTTTTGAATTTAATAAATTATTATTATTCATTTTCTATATTTGAATTATGACTAAAGTCCTAATTGATAGATTGATTGAAAAACATCTATAGCTAAACAAGATCACATTTTGAATAATGTAAATGTGCTGCCACTTTCATGCTTTGTATTACCTATAGGATTAAAAAAAATTGAATTTCATGAATTTTTGACCAAGTTAAGGTGGTCACACATAATGAAGTTTTTATATTTTTAAAAGTTGTAGTAAAAATCATAATTAATTATTTATGGAAAAAATTACAAAAAATATGCATCACATCGAAATGATTCCTCTATTTATATTCAAAAATATTATAAAAATATATATTATCATTTTATTATGGTTAGGGTGGTCAGACAGACACTCATACTTCTTATTTTTTTCCTAAAATTTAAGTACTATTGCATTGAAATTTCAAATTTTCACCAAATAGATTTTTTTAAAAATAAACCTAGTAATTTAGAAACTACATTCAATTTTCTACAGATTCTATTCTTACATATTTTTGAACTAATATAGATAACTTATTCAAATTTTTACATCAAGTTGCCTAACTCTGAATTTTTTGCCACTTAAGGACTTATTTTTTCGATGATGATCCTGCACATACCTGAAGGATCATTTGAATTCTAGCAACCAACACTTTAGAAAAGATCTTATAAATAGAATTACATAAACTAATTCGTTTAAAGTCCCCAAAGCTATTAGTATTAGTAGATTTGGGAATCAAAACAATGAAAGTAGCATTCAATTCCTTAAGCAATCTCTGAGAACTGAAAAACTCCTTAGTAGCATTGATAACATCAGAAGCCACAATATTCCAACAAGATTGAAATAAAAGTAAAGGGAAACCATCAAACCTAGTGGCCTTGTTACCTTCAAAGGAAAACACAACTTCCTTAATCTCCACTGAGGAAGGAATTGCAACAAGATCCTTATTAAAATATTCAAAAACTAAGTTAGGAATGGCTTCCAATGTAGAATCCACACTTGTTGATCCCAAACCACATCATCCCTTAGAAGTTTTTGAAAAAATCTCGCAGAAGCACTCCTTATAGCCTCATCATCAATCAACAGTGAACCATCAACCATGATAGAGGTAATCCTATTTGAGGATTTGTGTCTAAGAGCCATGAGATGAAAAAAATAGAATTCCTATCCCCAGACTTGAGTCAGAAAGCACGAGAATGCTATCTCTAGAAATATTCCTCCTTGGAAACAATATCATGCATTTGTGCCAAAATAGAATCCTTCAACAATTGAAGCTCCTCCGTCAAACCTTTCAACTAAATTTACATTTGAACCAGATCCAAACGCTATGCAAGTAATTTCTTATTATCAAAAATATGCCCAAAGGACACCTTATTCCATCTTCGAAGATTCCATTTCACAAAGGTGAGATTTTTAGCAATCCTATACATAACACTTCCATCTATATTCACTTGCCACAAATTCCTTACATATTCCATGAATCTTGAGTCCCTAAGCCACATTGCTTCAAAGCGAAATGGGAAACATTTCCTTTTGCTAAATTTTCAGCCACAAAAGAAATAGGAAAGTGATTCGAACCACATCTTATGATGGAAGAAAGAGAACAAGAAAAGTCAACAAACCAAGAAGCTAAACTAGAGAACGATCCAATCTTACTTGGATATTATACATGCCAACCCTTCTTCTAGACCAGGTGAACTTGGACCCCAACATATCCAAATCAATGAGAGAATTATCATCTATAAATATTCTCAAATCCATCTGACTATTACGGGGAACCTAAGACCCATCCAACTTCTCATCATCAAAAAAAGGTGTATTAAAATCCCCCATGACCAACCAAGGGGAATCTTGAAAAGCTAAACACAAAGAACCAAGATTATCCCAAAGTCTCTTCCTAGTTCACTTCAAATTTGGGGCATAAATATTGGAGATAACCCAAGAAGAGTTATCATGGAGATGAATAAACTAAGTGTCCACATGATCAAAATCCTCCATAATTGGGAAACCCTTCACCACTCTAGTATTCCAAAAAGTAGCTAAACCACCTGAGGCACCCTCTAAGTTAACCCCATGAAAGCCACAGTCCTTAAAGAAACAATTCTCCAATTGTTCCAACTTATAAATTTTCATTTTAGATTCTTGAATTAGCAAAATATCTGGCTTGTAGTCCTGGATTAGATTCTTTAGGAGGTCATGCTTATCCACATTATTTAACCCCCTGATATTCCAAGAGATAATCTTCATTTGCAAGAAGAGGGAGTTCTCTTTGAGCACAGGTCAAAAAGGGTCTTCTTGACTCATGCAATATCTTTCTTGCACTCCCTTTCCCTGCTCTTTTGAGAAGAGGGCATCCCTTGACCTTGATGTTTAGAGTCATAGTCTACTTTTTTCCTTCTCGTGGTAACCCCTTTGTGAGCTTGAGGGGGAGGGGAGACATTTCGCTTCCTTTTCCTACCCCTCACAAGGATATATCCCTCCTCATCCTTATTAAGGGAATTTGCTGCCACCCAAGTAGCCTTACCACTCAATAGGCCTGAAGCACAATTAGGAGGAGATGACAGACATCATTCAATCCTAGGACCACACATTTTGGAGAGCACATTGAATCCAACACATGGTCCACTTCAGTCCCTTTAGATGGAAAATCCACCACATTCTCATGAGACTTGGACACCTCACCAGCTAGGGAATGAGGAACAAAAGGTGCAAGGATATTTCTTGGGGATGATAGTTCAAATGAAATTGAAGGAATAGGTTCAATTTCAATGAAAGTACATGATGGTAAGAAGTAGGAAATAACAAATGTGAATATTGTACATAAGTTAACCAAAACTCTTCTTTCAGTGAGTCAAATAACTCAACATGGTTATAAGGTGGAGTTTTATTCAGATAAGTGTCTAATCAAGAACATTAATGATGGATTAAAAATTATGGCTACAAGAGTTGAGATTGATGGCATCTACAAATTTTTAGAATCCGTTGATAAGAAAGCTTAGATTACTACAAGTTCCTCCATAAGTGAGTTGTGGCGTCAAAAATTTGGTCACTTAAACTATCAAAGTTTTTCTATGCTTTCAAAGATGAATATGGTTGATGGATTACCTTGGATAAAGGTAAACACAAATGTGTGTACAAGATGCATGGATGGAAAAAAACATAGAGATAAGTTTGAAAGGTCTACCTAGAGGACAAGTAAATCTCTTGAACTTGTCCATAGTGATTTATGTGGGCCTATGAATCCCTCGTTAAATGGAGGAGCTAGGTATATCTTAACATTCATTGATGATTTTGCAAAAAGATGAAGTGTTTAGCAATTTTGAAATGTTCAAAGAATTTGTGGAAAATCAAAGTGGGAATAAGATCAAGAGAATAAGAAAAGATAATGGTGGAGAATATGTCAACATGTTCAAATCCTTTTTGTGAATATCATGGGATCAAGAGAGAAATGACTAATAGATATACTCCTTAGAAAAATAGTGTTGTTGAAAGGAAGAATAAGACCTTAGTGGAAATGGCACTATGCATGCTACAATCCAAGGTTCTCCCTTTGTTTCTTTGGGTTGAAGATTTCAATACTGCATCTCATGTCTTGAATAGATCTCCTACAACATGCTTGGAGAAAATCACTCTTGAAGAAGCATGGAGTGGAAAGAAAACAAATGTTAAGTATTTTAGAGTATTTGGATGTGAAGCATTTGCTCACATACCAGATGAGATTAGAGAAAAGAAATTTGATAAGAGTGTTAAGTGCATCTTTGTGGGCTATGATGATCAAAGGAAAGGATACATGTTGTATGATCCTAGTGTAGAGGATGTGTTCACAAGTAGGGATGTCAATTTTAATGAAGGGTTTGAGGTTACGATACAATCCTCTCCTATTCCACAAGTGAACATAGATAATAGTGAATCCTTTGAAACCAATGAAATTTCCAAGGAAACTTCTAGTGTAGTTGAAGAATGTAGTCCACCTCCAAAGACCAAGAGTCTTGAAGAAATTTATCAAAGGACTCAAGGAATTAATTATGCTCTAATGACCGCCATAATGAAGACCAATGATCCTAAAGCATATGATGAGGCTACAGGAAAACATGAATGGGAAAAAGCTATGTAGAATGAATATGACTCTTTGATCAAGAATAAAACATGGGAATTGGTGGGCTTTCCCAAGGGTAAGAATGTGGTCAACAATAAATGGGTGTATAAGGTCCTAAGTTCAAGTCAGATGGGAGCATTGAAAAACACAAGGAAAGGCTAGTGGCTAAAGGGTATTCATAGAAAGAGGGAATTGACTACACAAAAAACTTTTGCTCTAGTAGCAAAGATCAGTACTTTTAGGACTATTATAGCGTTGGCAACACATTTCAAGTGACCTTTACACCAAATGGATGTTAAGAATGCATTTTTGAATGGAAAATTTGATGAAGAAATCTATATGACTCAACCACAGGGATTTGAAATTCCAAGTTAGGAACACTTAGTTTGCAAGGTAAGGAAATCATTATATGGCTTGAAACAAGCTCCAAGGCTTGGTATGCTAAGATTGATGAGTATTTCCAAAATAAAGGCTTTCATAATAGTCCTCATGATCCAAACTTGTATGTAAAGGAATATTATGATGGTGACACAATCATTATTGTACTATATGTTGATGATCTTAATATCATAGGAAATAACATGAATCAGATCAATGACATAAAGATAATATTGCAAGATACATTTGAGATGACAGATCTTGGTTTTCTACACTACTTTCTTGGCATTCAAGTATGGCAGAAAGATGATGGAACTTACCTCTCTCAAACCAAGTATACTTTAGACTTGTTGAGAAAGTTTAGGATGCAAGATTGCAAAGGTGTGTCTACTCCAATTGCTCCAAGATTGAAGTTGACTAAGGATATGGATGGTGAGGATGTTGATTCTACGTTATACAAGCAATTGGTCGGTAGTATTGTGTACTTGACTCACACTCGACTAGATATTTCATTTGGAGTAGGTGTGGTTTCAAGGTTTTTGAGTTCTCCTAAGGTTCCACATTGGATGGTGGAAAAAATAATATTGAGATATGTAAAAGGGAGTTTGAATATGGATGTTTATTACTCTTCTCATTGAGATCTACAATTTAGTGGATATTCAAATTTAGATTGGGCAAGTTGTGTAGATGATCGTAAGTCAACTATAGGTTATGTTCTCTCTTTCGGTTCTAGTCCAATTTCATGGTGTAGTAAGAAGAAATATACTATTTCTTTATCAACTACAAGGGCTGAATATACTGCAATGAATGAGGCAATTCAAGAAATAACTTAGTTGCGAGCTATTCTTTCAGTACTGAAACAACATTAAACATGGCCTTCTTTACTTCATTGTGACAATCAAAGTGCCATTATGTTGTCCAAGAATCCAGTGTTTAATGCTAGAGCAAAACATATAGAAGTATATCACCATTATATCAGGCATCTAATCCAACAACAGGTGATTCATCGTAAGTATTGTAAATTAGAAGATCAGATAGCTTATCTATTTACCAAGTGTAGTGTAGAAAATTATACCCCTTTACATTTTCACACTTGTTTGGGCCCTTGTGAACTAAATGGACATAATTATGCCTTATTTAGGGTGTTGTAAAGTTTTTTCTTACACTTTCACACTAATTTAGGGTTTTATTAATTAATTAGGCTTCTTTGTGCCTTCTTTGGCCTTATTTTGCATCCACAAGCCTTATTTAATGCATCTTTTTGAGATTAATCTTGACATTTACCAATATCCAATCATAAAATTTTCATGTGTTTTTGGATTGTATAGCCCAGATTTAGTGATTTGGGACTCATACGCCACATTGGGCATGTGGGTCCCACCTAAGTTTCGAGGCCTCAATCTGTATTTCACATTAACCTAAGCATTTCTTGAAAAATGTGCCTCAAGCTTAGCCTAATGGGACTCATACACCCCAACTAGCATATGAGTCTCACTTAGCTTAGACCTAAAATATATATTCAAATTATTGGTGGGATGTTATTCTCCTAGGTCTGATGTTAGCTTGTAGTGTTGTAATTTCGAGGAACTAGCCATAAACAAGTACAAATACAAGGTTATTTCACTCACTTTCACCTAAGACTTCCATGAGAGCATTCCTTATAGCAACTTTGAGTTCAAAAGAGCATAATTTTTTTTACAAGAGCATTCAAGAGCCTTCAAGAGTTGATTATCAAGCATTTTGGAGCATTATTCAAGCATTAAGCATCATTTCAAGGTCATCATGCATCTTGTTTATTTTTGAGCTAACATTTGTGATGTATGGTTTCATGATTCAAGAAAGCATTCAAGTCATGATCCATATCATTCAAGAAAGATTCAAAGATCCACATTCATGCTAGCCATTTCATACATGTTTGTAGCATCATGTTCAAGGGTTTGGTGAGTTACAACATTGCATACTTGATCATTCATCATTCCTTCATTATATTTCTATTCATTTCAAGGTTTGATTACCAAAATGGGGTTTGACCAAGGCAAACCCCTATCCACTAACAAAACAATTTTTTTTTCCTCTCTTTAGTGTGTGATTTGCAGATCTAGGTTGAAAATATATTGAAGGGAAAGATTGGAAAGAAGCTGTCAAGGTTGCAAAGTTGTCAAAGTTGACACCTTTTTTAGAAGATCACTAAAAGACATCTACAGAGTAGAGTTTAGTAGACCAGATCTAAAAATTAGGTTAAGAAGGAAGGGCAGAGTGTTGGTGTTCCAAATCAACCAGTCCAATGAATCCTATAGAGTAGACACTTTCTAATGCTCAGACTCAAAGGTGGGTTTGGCCAACTGACAAGATTCAGTCAAAGACTAAAATATTCTATACTTCTAGCTCTACAAGACCAAGGTGGGTTTCCCTTTAACTATGTTAAAATTTCATCTACAATCTCAATGTGAACACTCCCTGCCAACATCTTATACCTTTATGATAATTTCATTTGGAATATGAATCGGCCCTTCATGGCTTGCTCAATGGTGCCCTGCAACATAGAATTTTCCACTTGTCTTTGCTGGCATGTTCTCCTCAAACTTTCTGAGTTGTGCTGCTGTGAATCTCCACCATTTTGGTTGCAAATTCAAAAGAGATAGTAAGGCATAATCACGCCATTGAAGTGCAACAAACTTCAACTTAGCATGACAAGTGATTTGAGGGTGCCCAATGCACTACTTATAACAAGTGTGCATCACATTTGCTTTTCAATTTTTGAAGCCATTTCAACAAATCCATTTTGTGTGTATGGCCTTGTCTATGCTTCAAGATGTAATTTCATCATACCATTTTGATGCATTTCACTGGAAACATAGACACCCGTGTGAGATGAGCATAAGAATAACTCTAGGAATACTCCAAGTATTTAACATTATTCAAGTTGAGGATTATTGAAATCAGTTGTTGTGCGGTTGCTTTCTTTTCCTTATAGGTATGAGGAACTCTTAGTATATAGGCACATCACTTTTTAGCATGTATGATGGCACCATCTACAATAGAATTTCCCATGTCGATGCACTCAACACATTACAATACAATTCTCCAACTAGTTTGCCAAAAAATATACAAGAAAAACAAGTTGCTTGAAAAGTGATTCCAACAAATGTGACAAAATGTTGATGTAATGAACTGGTACAAGCAAGGCTAGTCATGATAAAGAAAGAGCAATTTGATTGGCTCAAACTCAAACCAATGATTTGCCACATATATACCAATTTTCAGAAGCACAATCCAAAATACTCTGCTAACAGGTCTCTGCTTGGTCAGGGAAGCACTTGATTTTTCAACTTCCAACTGTGATATCATGTCTTTTCAATAACAAACTATCTAAGAATAAGTACTTCTAGAATCTTTTTCCAATCTCAACTGATCTTTATAAGCACATTAATAGAAAATAGTCCAAAGACAGCACCAGATGCTCCAACAAAATTATTTTTCTAGGTAGGATTAGCCGTGAAACAATATTTGCTCCAGCACCTGTGACCAAGTAAGAAACCCAAAGTGCAAAACCTCCTTCCTCCTCTTCAACTTGTCAATTTCATGTTATAATTTTATCCACCTTAAGTGCACTTCCAACAAGGCTAAAACCTAATTGGATTTCATATAGAACTTATGCCCTGGCTGGACAGTGTAGATATGCATCCCATATAATCAATAAATTTGGACAGTATCATCTTGCACAAAATTTTCTTTTGTCAGTATATGTAGCTATTCAAACAACTTCACAAGATTAAGTAGTGTTGTAACTCTATCCCATGTCAATTCAAATAAAACACCATTTTCATTTGGATTTGCTAAGTATTTCTTCTTTTGTTGTCTCTAAATGTCTAGTGCCTATTGTAATTCAGAGCTTGTTATATACATAAAAAAAATGCTCCAACAATCCGCCCATCTGCATCTATCCACTTGCTTACTGTTATAAGTACCTCCATATATTTTTCTTGATTCAAGAAATCAAATTCTCCATTCATGTATTACTTAGAATATTTTAAATACCAAGTTGGATAGTTACATTTTCATTATAACTCTAAGAAGCACATGTAGAAATCAATCATATGAAAATATCTAAAATCGAGGAATGGTAGTTGGAGAAGAGAAATAGGGCAGCCCATCACTAAGCATCCTTTCCCTTACCAAAATGTGAATCATTGTAGAGTAAATTCTTGAAATTTTCTTGAATATTTCCTTCTTGAATGCAACCCAATAGGTTTTAAGTTGAATTGGTTCTCATTTGAAACCTCTGCCCTGATTCTTAATCCATGTTATTGAATAGAAAATGGACCTTGCTCTATATTTAAACTTTTGAAGGAAATGATATTCACTAACTAGTTCAAAGCAACTTACTTGATTTGATTACAGTACTGCAACAATTACAATTTCATGACTTTGCAAAGCATGTCAGGTCCCCATGTGGGCCTAACTAAAAACAAAATTATTCTCAAACAAGTTTTACCCCTTCAATTGATCTGGGGCAGCTTCTAAATGCTTATGAAGTGAAATGATAAACTAGGTTATCATTAAAATTTGCTTTCTAGCATATTTGAACAATGAGCAAAACTGGCCAGGTGGGCTCTAGAATCACCTTGGGAAACTAGTCAAACAACCTTCTAGAGCCATGAAAACTTACTGGAATGTAGAAATTTGACTCAAGAATGGAGTGTAACAAACGGCTCGGAAAAAGAGATCTTGAGGTGAAAGATATTAATCAAATTTGGTCACTCAGGCATTTCTGCAACTGTACCTGGTCAAAACCAACTAAAACTCATCTAGTCACCATTTTGAAAAAATACCAAATCAACTCTTGGGAAGTCGCCATTGGAAACATAAGCTAATTTAGGTACACTGAGTATGCATGCAAGATGGATTTTCTTCAATCATCAATCTTCATGAGATATTAGGGGTCAAAGTTGATCACCTTGAAAAGTTCTAGAAATGCAGATGTAAAATCAGCACAAACTACATTTGTTTTTTATCTCAAAAAATAAGAAAATCAGATTACGAGGCTCTGAAAATGGACAGGGGAATTCATGAATGTAGGGAGAATGTAGATCAACAATACTTTTGTCATGACAATCATCCAGTTATGAAATACAAGCTCGAATGGGAGGCCACTTCGTAGAACAGAGTTTGCAAACATCAGAAAAAATGAATTAGTGTAATGTGAAACAATTTGATGGACTTTCAAATTTTCCTGACATTGCAAAACCTTTTGATCAAGGTGTAGAGCAGCCAAATAATGCAAATGACAATTAGTATAAAAGAGACTCAATAATGAACTTCTTCCTTCATCCTTTTCATGTATAAATGAAATTTACATCTTTGCTTCATTTAAGCAATCATGAGTAGCAGGGACACAAGCACATTCATCAACATCTTTATGAATTCTAGCATTGTGTTCAAAATCATGTCATACTAAACACACATATGCTTATCTTCAAATTCTTCACCATTCACATAATTAGCATGCTCCATTGATGACCAAACCAAATTACATTCCATGTATGCCTCAAGTGCGATTTGATCATTCACTTGGAGGCAAGTGAATTCATCAATATTCATACCATTCATAATCATCACAAGCATAATCAGGTTTTTTGTCATTATAATCCTCATCACAAGAAGACTCATCCCTACATGAACCATGCTTAGATTCTTTGGAGTGAGTGCTTGAACTTCTATCTTCAATATCTTGATCACTGATTTGTGATGAGATGTGATCAACACTTGTATTATCTTCACCAACCAAAATATGATATGGAATGACATCTTGCATCTCTTTTACTTCTTCATCACCCAAGATATTACAAGAAAAACTTTCATGCATATCTATTTGTCACCATACCATGTATCTTCACCTTCATCATTATTGTACGGATCTGCACATGTGCTAATTGTGAGCTGATTACAATTAATATCGTCATCCATACAACATGGATCTTCATTTTCTAACATACACTTTTCATTTTTGTGTATCATGTTCTGATTTTTCTCAATAAGATAGTTGTTATTTCCATTTTCAGACACCGCATTTTTTGCATAATTATGTTGGGCTCCTTCAACAATCTTTATCCAATCAAGTACTCGGTCCAAGCTATGAGGCTTCATGATAGGGTAGGGTTGGATGAGACAATCATTGTCCCATGCTCTGGGTCTCACCTTAGCAAAACCTTTGGTATTACTCTCCACCTTCTTGAACCTATAGGTCCTAAAAAAATTTAGACACCCCTGGTTCTTCTGGCCAACCCTTCTATCAATTGCATACACCTAACCAAGTCAAACTTGGTGCTTTCTCCTCCATTTTTCTTCCTAACCCTTATTCTTCCTAAAGGCTTGCTACCTCTCCAAACCTCACTAACTTGTTGCAGGGGCATGTGGTATCCTCCAAGGCTTCAAAACTATCCCACTGTGGTCCTTGTTCAATCACAAGGCTTCATTCCTTCATCGCTACCACCAAAACCTAGTTTAGGGTTTAAGAAGGGCTAGTAGCCCTTGAGCCCCTATTAGGCCTCTTAGCCTGAGAAATTAGGCTATAACTCCAAATCTGCTAAGATTCATCACAAACTTCTTTTAGAGACCCTAGTTCAATTGCTAACCTCTCAAGGTATTTTGGGGTTTTGGGCCTTCACAGGCCGTACACAGGCTCAGCCCTACTTTTGTGGTCCGGATTAGGGCTTTTTAGGCCTTTTCTTGGACAGTCAGTGATTTGTCTGCCTCCTTCAACCACCAAATGATTTGGTGAAGACTCTGCCTTCCTGCCAGACCTTCTTCAAGACTCCTGCATCGACCACACACCTTGGGTTGCTAATGAGTTGATACCCCTACAACGTTAGGGCTTGGTTTTTTACTGTCTTCCCTAACTGGGCACTGTCAAGCTCGCCTAGGGAAGGTCTTTCACCATGTATCCATGTTTCCTACAAAATCCTAACACTATCCTATATACAAGAATGGAGCTTAGCCTCATTTCCCATGAGCTATACACCTGGTATAGTGGAAAAATAGAGGTCTAAGACTTCGTGAATCATAGACTACCAAACTAATCAGCAATAAAGAAAACAAAAACTAGTAAGAACAAAGCTTGGGAACGATAAGACAACACTTCCAAAGACTTTATAAAATTTTTAAGATGAATGCCACACGTGCTATACTCTGTTCAATACTAGAAACTCATCATTAACTCAGTAAAAGAACAAAAAAACAAAAAAATTGCAAGAACTTCAATGGTTTTTCATATCAACAACAAAATCCAACTAATACAATGCTTTTTCCAACCCTAAATCTAGTTCGAGGCTCCTCTTTTAAAGGTTCCTAGGTGGTTACAACTTTCCTTGGTCGGACTTAACCACCATCAAAGGCCAAAAT
>VDFB02149013.1:0-51325 GCA_007258455.2 Sequoia sempervirens | reverse complement strand
CTAAGATTTTGAGGATCAAAGGATGATGATGAGATAATGAAAGATGGATGATTGGTGAATGATTGGAACTCTTAGGAAACCTTGAAGAGGATACTAAACTTTAGGACTTTGGTTTTGATGTTTGATTTGATTTGATTTTGGATTGATTTGATTTGATTTTTATTTTGATTGGATTTGGTTTAGATAATGAACTCATAAACTCTAAGAGCTTGGATGTTGTCCTAGAGTGAACTTGTCCACAAGATGATAATTTGACTGTGTAAAGAAGGATTCATCTACACACACCTAGTCAAACAAGATTTTGATTTGATTCAAGGATTTTCCCAAAGTTTAGCATAAATAATTTTTTCAAGATTTCCAAGAGTTGTTTGTGAGGTGATTTTAATTTGATGTTTAAAGAATGGATGAATTTTTTATTTTGATCCTAAGAGACTTAGAGAGACTTTGTTTACTAGACCAAGGTGTTGAAGAACATGTTAATACTTCCTATGTGAGATACTCAAACCTTTGAAAGAGACTTGGATTTTTACAATAGTAAAATGAATACAATTTTGAATTGTTCCTTGATGCACGTTTGTAAAAGTTGAAATTCAATCTTTCTCTAAATTCGTAAAGCAAAGACAAAAGTTTCTTATGAGCCTTTTGACTAAGACCTTTGGACTTTGGTTTTCAGATTTTGATCTTTCGGGAAATAATTTGGAAGAGCACATGTGTGGGATCCAATTGTTTTTTTTATCTTTGCTTAGTGAGTTCCTTTTACCACAAACAATTTTTTATTAGATTTTCAAACTAAATGTCTAATGTCCCAATTTCTTCTCATCCCACAAAGTCCATTATGTGGAAATCAAGGAAATTAAGGAAAAATTTCCCTATTTGTTGACTTTAGTGAGAGAAAATGGAGATATAAATTCAAATGCTTAGAACCCTCTAAGGATAGAATCCCTAGGGCAAGCAATAACACTTGAATTTTGTCAAAGGTATTTGCTTCCTGAAGGGTTTGAAATTTGATGGTCATGTTTGAATGTTTGTTTTCCAATGTTCAAGATCCAAGCAAAGTGTTTTGATTCCAAGAAAATGAAAAACCATATGGATAAGAGGCAATATTTATTGAATCCCCACTTGGATAAATCTAGCTGCGCTTATTCTTGGCAGATGATTAAAAGCTTGACCACACTGGCTCCCCTCCATGGCACTCACTTCTACGGGTCATCCAAGCTTTAGTACCCATGAAACTCCCATGGCATACTTCTCATCTCTACCAAGAACCACAAAAAATGTGGGGCGGCTTCAGAGGTCCAACCTCTTGCACCGACAAATAGATAAGGATGTTGGGCCTCTAAACAAAAGGTTCTAGTATAGGCATTCCATTCATGGGGGATCATCCATATGAAAAGAGACCATTGTTTCCCTCCCTGTCAGAACAATCCTCGTGATACTTAAACTTTCCTCAAGTACCCACACTTATATACCAGGTGGAAGTCACTTGGCTTTAGCGTGTTCCCAGTTGGGTCATTCCCTAGGGTGATGACTTTTTCCCACCAAGAAGGCCCTCTAAGGATAAACAAAAGTGAGCAAGCACATTCGTAGTTCGATCAATCTTTGTTGAGAAACAAAGGGTTCGAACACACGCGATATAATCCACTCACACTCGCAAGATTTTGTTCAATTTTAAGAATCCAAATTGAAGTGTGGAGGAAATCACTTATACAACTTAATATCACAAAAATCCTTTTGATCCTCAAGATTATCATTAGGTGCGTGAGAAGCGCATACGTCTTTTAGATGATATTACTTTGGATAAGAGATTAAAAAAAATAAAAGGAACATGTTCATTTTAATCCTTCAAAACAAGAATTGGATTATTTTTAAGCACCA
This sequence comes from Sequoia sempervirens, assembly GCA_007258455.2. Lineage (NCBI taxonomy): Eukaryota > Viridiplantae > Streptophyta > Pinopsida > Cupressales > Cupressaceae > Sequoia > Sequoia sempervirens. The sequence continues at coordinate 49,450 of VDFB02149013.1, read as the reverse complement.
AAAGGAAATATAAGACTTTCTTTTTCAATTGTTAAGTCCAAAACAAAATCTAGTAAGTTGCCTAAGGTTCTTTTTAATCCCTTTGTTTTGTTCTTTTTAGAGACCAAATGAAATTTATTGGATCCTAAAGCTTGAAAGATAGAAAATCCTTAGAAAATGGATTATAATTTCTCCCCAAAGTGTTTAAAAACACTTGATACAATGAAATGATGATGCCATAGAGAAGTCTTCATCTTCATTTCCTCCCTTCACTTTTGATCAAGCCAACCTACAAAAATTGGTTAAAACTATAGAAACAGAAGCCAAAAACCAGTTAGTAGTCAAAAGCAACCAAAATGAAAAAGTACGTGTTGAAATTAATTTGAAAAGTGCCTTTTACCCAACTCCAGCTGTGTAGTCTGTGATGGCAGTGTAGTTTGAAGGAGTCAACGGCATTGTATAGTGTCGCTAGAACTGATAGTGGTGGACTGTGGAGAAACCAGAGAGCACGATTGCGGCACTATTTTGACCAGTGGCAGAGTTTGGAGGCCCAGTCAATAGAAGGATGAATCAAGCATCATTGTTTGGAATTCAAATTTTGGGCAAGAATGACTCAAAATCATAATTTGGAGTTTGATAGCGACGCTAAATGGTGTCACTGGACTGATAGCGGCTTAGTTTCTCTGTCAATGGTGTACTTTCCTGTAGACACAAAGAGTTTCAAAAAACAACAGAATTTTGAAGAAAAATGTGTTAGATTGTTTAAGTTCGCCCTCCTTCTAGTGCCAAAATATGAATGGTGATCCTAGACCTGCACAAACACAAGGAACAAGCACACAATTAGTCCAATATGCAAGTTAGAAACATCATTCCCCATGAAATCCATTTGAAACATAAAAACAAGTAATAATATGAAGAACTCAATAAAAAAAAGCTATTAAATCCTATTTAAATGATCAAACTCTTAATCCCATGGGGAATTGGTGCTATTTTGATGTGGAAAATGGCCCTTTCCCAATTCCTTGTAAGCTTGAATGATGATTGATGAAAATTTGATGCTCCTTTGTGGAATTCCTACTTAACCTAGCTATGAAACTTGAAGAAAACTATGAAAATGGATGAACAATGGATGAGAAAATTCAAAATCTCAAGATAATGACTTTGCATAAAGTTGTGGATCCAAAATTCAAATGAGAGCCTCTTATTTATAGATGAGAGATATGGAGGATGAGGAAAAATGGATTAATGTGGGATAAAATACCAACCAATAGCATGAAGCCACTTGTTAACATGTGAGTGGACAAAGGTGGAGCACATTTTGGTCATTGTGTAATTAAATACAATTAGGTGGAATTTCAAAATTGATGAAATGATAGGTTAGAGGGAAAAGAAAATGAAGTTAATGCCACTTGGCTCAAGGAAAAGGACATGTAAAAAACTTAAATGCCTTGTTGGATGTACAAACCCTTTTGGAGGGATTTTTCAAACTTGGAGAATATTCCCTTTTTTATGCCTTTTTTGAAAGTAAATAGAGATTTAATAAATCAATTAAAATGATTTTCATGAGAAAGTTGCAAAATCTAGAGGATTTGATGGATTAAGATTAGCATTAATCAGGATTTGATTAATTAAGATAGAATTTAGCTGATTTGACAATTTTGACTTAGACTTTTGGATTAATTTAAATCAAAATGAGAGGAAAATGAATTTAAGATTTAATTAAGTAAAGATTTGATTTATTTAATTAAAGAGGATGATGTTAGATTAAATCAAATAAAGATTAATTTATTTAATTTAAGGGAGAATGATCTTAGAGATCAATTAAATAAAATGAATTATTTAATTAAAAGGGAAAAGATGACTTAATGAGATAAAATTGATTTATTTAATTAAGAGATGAAATATGATGAATTTAATCAAATACAGATTATTCAATTAAATCATTAGCAAAAGAGATGATTCAGGACAAACCGGTGTTAGTAAAATCAAAATCAAGTGTATAGGATCAATCGGTACATTTTTCGTGTCTACAGTGACCTCATTTAGACAAAGAAAAACTCAAAACCTATAGCCTACTCATGATCAACATAGATTGAAAAAATTTTACCAAAGGTGATCCTGCACCATACACCCCAACATAGAATTTTTCCAAGTCCCTTGGAAAGAATCTTGCAATTTTTCCTCCTTTGTTCTTCACTTGTCTCTAACCTTCATGCTTTCCTTCAACAGGTTCACCTTGCTTTGATTCTTCACTGTCCTTAACATATTTTCCATCACCATCACTTGATTCTTGCTCCAACTATGCACTATGCTCTGTGGGGTGTTTTCCTTCTTTTCCATCATCTAACTTTGATGTCACACTCTCCTTTACCTCTGTACACACACTTTCATCTTCTTCCATCACTTTACTTTTTACCTCTTGCATAGTCCTCTGCCCCATGCTCTTTTTGTCTCCATTATTTTCACTGTCAATTGTACCATCACCTTTTGCAACCTCTGTTAGACCTACAAGTACCTTATTCACTATCCAAATAGCATCACAACCCACTATCCTCTTATTCACTACCTTACCAATCTTAGAAACTTTTGTTTCAACATCACTAGGCTTCCTTTTCACATGTTTCATCACCATAGGGCACATGACTATCCCTATCACTATGCCTTCACTTTTTCCTTGCACTTCACACTTACTCTTGATTGTACCAACAATTATTCCACCACTTACTTCTTTCCTTTCCATAGACTTATCACCTTTAATCTACTTTGTATCAAACTAAGACACTTTCTCATCCATTTTCTCTTTCCACATGGAAACATTCTCCTTCACGTCTAACTATATATTGTTTTGTTTTTCTCTATCCACTACCTTCACTTTATCATGCCTTACATTGGCTTCCAATCCCTTATCCTCATCTTCATCAACATTTACATATTCCTTTCTCCCAATCATGATGATCTCACATTGCTCTCTTGTTTCCTCAACCAATGGAGTTAGAATAAATGTATTCCCATCTTTTTCAATGTTATATGTATTTTGTCTCCCATGATAAACTACAAACCTGTCAAACTGCTAGGGTCTCCCAAGAAAAATATGGCTTCAACTCATAGGTAGAATGTCACAAACAACTTTATCTCTATATGGACCAATTTGTAATTTAACAGGAGCTTGTTCACTCACCAAAATGCTTTGATTTTCACTCACCCAAGACACTTTATATGGCTTTTATTTAAGTACCCTTTGCAAGTTCAATTTTTCTACCATATCACTAGATACCATGTTGTCAGTGCATCCAGAATCAACAATCACTTTACATACCTTATTTTTGCATCTACAAGCTATCCTAAACAAGGCTCTTCTCTGGATTTGCTCTCTCTCCATGGTTGTCTTCAAGTTTTGCTTTCTCATCATCAACATCTCACCAACTTCAGGAGTAGCATGAAGAGTATTGGAGTTTGAGCTTTCAACATCATCTTCATAAGCAATCTAGGCTCTCCTATCAGGTTTCCTTTCTCCTCCACTTGTTGTAGTTCCAATCATCTCTGGACACTTGAAGAAAGGGTGACCAAACTCACCACACTTATAACACCTACTTGAAAACTCATTAGAATATCTTCTTTGCCTAAAACTTGTTCTTCCACCTCTCCATCCTCCTCTTGATTTAGGTGCTTTCTCTTTACTCTTATCAACATCTTCAAGATCTTCTTTGGACTATCTTTGTGATGAAAATGTACCTCTACCCCTAGAAGTATTTCCTCTTCCTCTTGTTTCCTTCTCTTGTCTCCTCTTGAGTTTTTCTTCTGCTCTTATTTCCATTTGAAAACATTGCGCAACTATTTTTGGTGCCAACAAACTAATTTCATCTTGAATGTTATACCCTAGGCCATTGAGATATCTAGCTACTCTTTCTTCCTCATCCTCCTCATGCTTTGTTCTTATACTTAGCCTATAGAATTCCTCAGTGTATTCTTGCACATATTATTCTTTTTACCTAAGATTTTGCAATCTTTTAAGTAATTGAACATTATAATCCCAAGGAAGGAACTTACCTTTCCATTTTTCCTTCATTCTCTCCCAAGAAGTGATCTTGTTATTTCCTTTTCTCTCCCTTTCATCTTGCACAAAGTTCTACCACAGCAAAGCATGTCCTTTCAATTTGGTTTTTTTCTTCTTCACTTTGTTTTCATCTATCTCTTCACTGTCAAAATAGTTCTTCAAAGCCCCTATCCAATCCAAGAGCTCTTGTCCATCTAGTTTTCCCCAATACATAGGCACATCCATTTTGCTATGTCCATATTTCTTTACAGCCTTCAAAAGCTTCATCATCTGGATCCATCTCTTCCTCTTCACAAGAAGTATCTTCTTCTTTAGTATCACTTTCATCCACATCCACTCCAGTTTTAGATTTTAATACATCCATCTCACTTTTTCAAGGCTTCTATTTCTTTAGCCTGCTCATCTATCTTTCTTCCAACTATGCTTCCTTTAGGAGGAATCTTGATAGTATTGCCTCTTCACCTTCCAACCTGCAAAATCCAACCAAATCACCAATAAGAGATCTAATAACTAAGCTATGATACCACCTAATGTAAGCAAGGTGGTTGAGACTCTCTACCCAACTCAAAGCGACCTTATTCAAACAAGGATACAACCCTTTGCAACACAATTCTCTCAACTTGCCTCAAACACTCTCCTTAAGGCTTGTAGCCCTCAATAACCAATCAATGAACATATATTTTAGAGATGGCCATACAGAGGCCTATAAACACCACAGAATCCCAAACAACATATCAAAAGATCCAATAGGGATTCCTTGACTCAATATTAAGAATCAATAGACTACCCTACTTCTAGGCTACTCAATTATCCCTAATTTCTAAAGGAAGTACCCCTTAAACACTTAAAAACCACCAAAAACCAGTTGAAAGTCATAAATTGTGACTCAAAACAATAAAATCCATCACCAATCTATAGATTCAGGCCTTCTAGAATGTTGCTCCATGAAACCCTCATTTATCTTACAAAACACAAGGGTTTATTCAAAGTCTTGACTCTTGGGCTTCTCATACTCCAAAATTGCATCCAACAAGTTCAATTAGGTCTATACAGACTCACAAAACCATTACATTGACAAAACCTTCAACATTTCCTCAAAACCCTACCATCACACCTTCATTTCACAAGGAAAAATGCATTGCTCTACCCTAGGGCATCACCCATTTGCTTAAAAATTATCTCCTCGGCCTTCAAAACCTTAAAACATCTAACCCTACATAAAATAGGTCAATCCACCAAGTTGCAGGGTTTGACAGTAGGTGGATTGACTAATTCATCTTTTAACTTCTATCAAAACCCTTAATTTTGTGTAACAGGGCTACTCTAGAAAACTAGTGAAATCTCCCACCAAACTCCAAGTTAGACTCTCAAACCGGATTAAATTGAGATTTGAGACATACCAATATGAAATACAAATAAATTCAAAGCATATTCAATATTGTATGGGTCGTACAGAAGGAGCAGCATTCAGAAAACATAGGGAATTAGTAGAAAAATGTTGTATTATGATTGGAATTCTTCAATACAAACCTTCAACAACCTTGTTAGAGCCTTGGAGAGGATTTTTATACATTTTCCTTTCAAAACCAACCACCCCAATGTTCATAACTACCTTTCAAATTCCTATGTCCCTTCATATTCCCAAAAATTGCATTTTACAAAATCTTGCTTAACAACATTTTTCACTTTTTGTGCAACTTTTGCTAATTTAACACCTAAGACTCAAAACCACCTAATATCCATCAAAATGAATTATTTAATATAAAAATGGTCATAGTGACCTCATTTAAACAAAGAAACACTCAAAACCTATAGCCTACTCATGATCAACATAGATTGACATTTTTTTACCAAAGGTGCTCCTGTACCATATAGGTGCAATCCTTGAACCTCCTTTAGGTGCAAGTGTTAGTATATATTCCTCTCCCTATATAGAATTGTCTCCCCCTCTATCTCTCTTTATTTTTCCTAATCTCTCCAAAGATCAATTAAACTATCAGATTTTTTATATATTAATTTAATTTGTTTTATATAAGAATATATTAATTATTAATTATTAATTATAACAATTTTATATTTATATTTAATAATTTTTATTATAAAATAAAATATATATTAATAATATAACCTATATATACTATTAAATATAATTATATTGTATATAATTTAATCTATATTACTATTATATTAAATATATATATAATATATAATTATATTTTGTATTATATTTATATATTAATTTTTTATATTATATAAAAAAAATATTTGGAAAATAAATGATATTTTATGGTAAAACATTATCAAAAGGAATTTTTATCCTTTAAGGCCTTTTTCATCAAATCCATGTGAAGTTGAGCAAGTGATAAAGTTAATTTTTTTATTTTTGCAAGAAAGGAGGGAAAATTGTGTGGGAAACTGACATGGTAAATCAAATAATATTTACCAATTTACAGCAATTCAAGGCTTCAAATTTGCAAGAGCTAGTGTACAAGCAAGTGTAGGCCAGAGTGATAAAGGCCATTGTTTTTACTGTTTTTGATAATTCTAATAGCAGTCACAGTCCCATTAGATATGAAGAAAACACCAAGATCACTGTAACTTGATAAGTATTTAGCCATTTCATTTTCTTTCAACTCCTTTAATTTCAAATAATCCTCAAATAGTTTTTGATTCTTTCAGTGGGTTTGGTCAAAAAAAAATCCTTAGCTAGGGGTATATGTTGCCTCAAAGTCGCCCTAGAATTACACCCAGACTTGTTTTTAAATATGTTGCACACATAGTTGTATGTTGATTTTAATCCAATTTTGAACACTTAACACGTCTTCTATGGATTTGAGTATTCCACACTCAGAGTTGGATGTAATATATTGCTCACTATGAACGCTTAATATTCCTTTTGTGGGTTTCGCTAAGTTATATTCAGACTTGGACGTATCATTTAACCCAATTTGAATGCTCAACATGCTTACTACAGTTTTAGAAATGTATTACCCTGACATCAATGTGGTATTATACCCAATTCAATGCTTAAACATGTCTCCTTTAGATCTTAGATTATGTAATTTTGTTTAAAGTAATTGGCTTGTATGTTGTGCTTTGTGTTCCTACTATTTGCATAGGATTCTCTTCTAACATTAATAGCCAAGACTTTAAGCACAACTTTATTTTACATGTGTAGATGCAACTTACACAAGACTCATGGGTTGAGTTTGGGTGATTGTGTGTGGTTTTTCTGTGAGTTTTTTCTACCAAAACTTGGCAAGAATCAGGTTCAAACTCAAAATTCTTGAGCACATACTTGCCTGAGGCCATAACACAAAATAGCAACTGTCAGTTTAGTTATGCCCTTCTTGCTCATTGGAGTAGCAAATGGGTTCCATTAGAAGAGAGATTTGAAACAAGAAATGTTAAAATTGCAGCTCAATTCTCATAGAAAAGAGAAATATTTTTATAGGTGGTATGTGTTGAAATCGTCCAAAGATCTGTAAACATTAGTAACATTCAATACATTGACGTATTCTTTAAGATTTGCAAATAGTGGTTAGAATCATTGTGTTACTATATTCTTGAAATTTTAAGCTTTTTTTCCTTTAATTTTTTGTATATTTGATAACAGTCACCTTGTGCCATGTTTTCTTGAATAATGTGCAATCTTATTACAATGGAAAGAATTAAATTTAGGTCACACTTTCACAAATATTCCCACTTGTCATTAGATTGTGTATAGGAGTGAATTTGCACCCCTTATGCAAATTCCCCTTTCTTCCTTCTCCACTTTAGAAAACCAAGTTCGGAGACTTAATTCCACATAATCCCACTGCTTGCATCCCACTTGGTGCCTATTTTGAGCATCGGTGGAGGCTCTATTGGGGATGCCCATGCAGTGCGTAGACATCCACGCAGTGCACTTACGTTTCTAGCAGATTCCTACGGTTGAACCTGCAAAGGCATTACACTTCTCATTGGGAGTCAAGTTGTAATGCCCTCTTTGGACAACCAACCTAAATATGTACATTTTTTCTTTATCTCTCCTTCATCTTCACTCCAACAATCATTTCATCTTCTAAAATCTTCTTCACAACTTCAAGAATTCAACTTCACACTCTTGCACTCACTCTCAAGCATTCTAGCAGCACCTTTACACCTCATTACAGCAAATGCATCACTCCATCACTTTGGTAGAGCAAGTTGGGGACAAACACCATTGCAGTAGAGGCTCAAGTATTCTCATTTTCTCCCCCAAGCATCCTTGAGTGCTCTTGGTGGAGGTGGTAAGCTTCCCTTTCCTCTCCTCTATCACTTGGTTGAGTAATCACCTTTATTGTTTTGTAGTGCTTTAGTGTTCTTTACTATATTTTTTTTCTTTATCTCTCTTTCTTAGCTTTCCATGGAAGTGGAAACACCTAAACAAGGGTCTGACTGAGGTAGGCCCCTAAACAACCACCGAACATTTTCCTCTTTATGTGTAGGTGTACGTGCTTTGTGGAGCTAGCTGGCGAATAGGATCTTCTATGAAATCATCTTCGTCACCGTAGCTTTGGCATATTTTCTTTATCACATTCATTTGTACTTCTCATATTTCATAGTGTTGTTTTTCTCTTTTAGAAGTCATTATCTAGGCTACTAGCTTTTTTTCTAATAGTTCACGCTATACTTTTGGTCCTCTAGTCATACTGACGCCAGCATACCTAAGAGATGCCAGTGCACCACGCTATCGTCCTGGAACTGCGCTCTCATCCTTGGATAGAGAGCTATCTGAGATACAGTGTTGAGATCAAAAACCAGCTCGCCTAGCCTCATTTCAAATCTTGGGATTGCAAATTGGTTCTAGGACTTTATAGTCCTCATCATTCTCATCCTCATATCCTAACACCCCATTTAGCTGAGGTAAGTTAGGGAATCCTTCTGCATCTTGGCCCTTTGTGACCTGGGGCCTTGCACATAGTGGTCCCCCTCTCTTACATTTTTAGTGAATCTGACATTAACCATTTTGGTTTCATTTTGTGATATTGATAGCTCCTTTCCTCATACTCTAGGAGTGTTGTAGGTGTGAGTGTTGTGAGGTTCTTTCCTTGCAACCCAACCTGCGATCCCTAGTTCACGTAGTTGGAAGGTTTCGAAGGTATTGCATAATGAAACCTTAATTGGTTCACTATATTATCCTTTAACCTTTAGGGACTCTATGGAAGTATCATCTAGTGTGTGTAATGGCCTCCTTCTTGCATCAACCTATCCCCTCTACGCAACCTATGGACAGTGGTACTGGTATAACCTTCACTTCACAAGACTTGTTGATGGGTTTTAACAGAGAACCATCTCCGCTCTATATTCCTGCGCAGATCAATGGAAACATCGTAGCAAGTGTTCTTGTTGATCCAACGTCGCAAGTAAACATAATAACCGAGGAGATTATGTTGATTAAATTCTTACATAGAGACCGATATAATGCACCTGTGAGCACCATCCGCACCCATGATGGGCTTTTCGTGCCCCCTTTGGGTAGTATTGTCCTATCGGCCCTAGTGGGACCTAAATCTATGAACCTCCTATTTGACATTATCCTTGGGTCTGAGCTCTTTAGGGTGAAATTGGGTATCCCTTGGTTCATGGTGATGAACGTGGTACCCTCTGTCGTGCATAAATGTTTAAAATTTATCCACGAGGGTTCCATACATGTAATCCACAACACCGATTAGAGACCACAGGTTGCTTGCGGTAGCTACTCCTTGGACTACTCTTGGCCCACACCCAACAGTCCTCTTCTACCTAGGATAGACCTTCTACACCAAACATATCAGAATTATAAGAAAGGGTACCTGAGGCCGAAAGTGAGGTACCCTCCCTCTCCTTATGTTGTTTCACATAGGGCTTGCTTAAATGCTGACAGCGATGTCGCTAAGGCACGAAAGAAGGAAGAAGGGAAGCAGTCTCATAATCCTCCTTCTTCCTCTTCTGCTAGTTAGTCTAAAACTTCTTCTCGCTCTGTTGTGGTACCATCAGGTTTTGATCCTTGTCTGCAGGGGAATCCTATGGTTCCCACTTGGAAAAATCCTAAGCATCCTGCGTTCTAACTTCCTATTTTGTCGACAAAGCCTAGACCCGTTTAGTATGATAGGAAGGTCTCCCGAGGAGATTCCTCTTTTTCTTGACCTCCGCGGCCCCCTACCGCTCCTGCCCCCAAAGCAGTGAATGGGAAGAGGCCCATTGTCGAGGCTCTTGAGTTAACTCCCTCTACTACCTCTCAACCTGTTCCTCCTACTCCCGTTCAAGAATCTATTCCTCTGCCAAAAATGATTGTAGTGGACGTTCCCATCGTTGAGCAGGAGCCTTCTATTCCTTTGCAGCCTCTAGCCTCTAGCTCAAAGAGTCATAGAAACCACCTTGCGCACAAGTGCAAGAATCAATGAAAGGCCCTCTTGGTTGAGTAGGCTAACTCACAAAGGAAGGAGGAAGAAGTGGCCACCCCTACTCTAGGGCCTCCTGCAGTGTCTTCCTCTCCCCTTCCTTCTGCTTCTCTTTAGTTTAGTTCTACACCGCTTCCAGCTTCTGCTGTGAGTATGAATGCGCCTAACCCCAAGGGGCTACAAGTGTTCATCACCCCTTCAATGGAGCCACCTTTGCTAATATCCATTTTGGATATCCAACATTTCCCAAAGCCTATGGATATGATTAATACCTCGATTGTATCCATTGCATTTATTTCCTCCTCTTCCTTCACGCCTCTAGCCTCATCTGTGGGGAGTTCATCTCCTACAATGAAGCAAAAGGTGGAGTATGGTCCTTCTAGCAATGGACGTAAGAGGAGCCCTCCTTCTATGATAGGTGGCCCCTCGTTGACTTGTTCTATCTTGGTGATGGAACCAGTCTTGGCTTCCCCTGAGTTCATAACCGCTCCCGAGCCATTCAGCGAGCCTAGCAGTGAATCTCAAGCACAGCCTAGCTCGTCCACTGAAGTTAGACATTGTGCTCCTATGGGGTGCATGTTTAACTCTATGGATGAAGTTCCAACCCTGTCAGTGATCTTCACGAAGTCATTGACCTTAGCTCCACAAGAGCTCAGTGGAGAGGACCTCGAGGGGCCTTCTTCCTTGGCCCTTGTTGTGGGAGGGTTGGATGCTCCTCCTCTTAACATCCCACCACTGCAAGCTCATCCTCCTTCCCCCTATAATGACCTAGAGTGGGAAGCGGATGACCTCTTGGTCGATTAGTGTTAGGAGGAGACCTCTTCTTGATATTTTGTGTGTGTGTGTGTTTTGTGATGTGTTCCCTCATGATCATACTATGTGTGCCTAGATGACCATTGTCACCCTTGTTGGTGCTTGGATATAGGCATGGTTTTTTTTTTCATAAACCTTCTTCAATTTGTATCATCATTCTTCCATGTTTGTTCTTGATTTTTGATAAATTGGGGACGATGCAAAGTGTTGCATGCAATTAGGCTTCCCTTCCATGTTGACCCAATTTTTTATTTTACTTTGTTTTCCATGCATTCTTCCTAATCTGGTTGGGGATTGATGATATTTCACCTTGCACCACGATTACCTATTATTTATATGAGCTCGAACAGATTTGACCCCACTAAACCAAATCCCCATGTGCCCTTTTTTCGTGATTGTCTTCTCTCTTTTTATTTCTCTTTATCTTTTTCTCTTCTTTACTTGAGTTGTCCCTCCCATGTGTGATAACGCTTTTCTTCAAGATTATAGTTTTTAGAAAATGCATTCGTTTCCAATGAATCTTTTCTCAAAAATATTTGCAAACCTTTCTTCAGAATCACATTCTCAACTTGGAATATGTTTCCTTCATCACGGGTTCATAACGAAAGGACTTGAAAACCTCCCTCCAAAGTGGGAACAGTTTTGGTCTTCCCCTCATGTGGGGGCATATTCTTCCTTTCGAATTCCTTGATGAAGTTAACATCTTTCAAAAGGATCCCTTAATGATGGATCACTCTGAGAAATAAAACATTTGCTTTCAAATTGTGTGTCCCTTGAGTGGACCCCCCTCCTTCACAACAAGTCCCTGAGGGACCCCCTTTTGAAAGATCTTATCATGAAATCATTTGTTTCTAGCTTGGGGGCAGCCTGACTAGACTTTGTTTTTCAAACAGTGTGTCCCTTGAGTGGACCCCTCCTCTTTTGAAGGGTTCCCAAGGGACCCCTTTGAAAGACTTCCAAATTATCGATGGTCCACGTGACTATCTTCTTACTCGCCTACTTCGCTGCTTCCTAACTCTGTAGAGTCCGCTTTCTTGGGTTTCCTCCATGTGAGAGATCTTGGGGGATACCTCCGTGTAGGACTGAGAGCCTATAGGGAACTTCCTTTGGGTTTCCTCCATGCTAGAGTTCTTGGAGGATGCCTTCCTTATAGGTCTACGGACCTGTAAGGCACTTGCTTCACTAGGCTTCCTTCATGCTAGAGTTCTTGGGGGTTTCCTCCTTGCAGGTCCACGGTCCTATAAGGTGCTTTCTTCCTTCAACTTCATAGTTTTGAGCAGCTATGAATTCCTTCACTTGTCCTACACCTTCAAGTTTGTGATATTGTGGTCTACTTCCTCGACAATTCAGTTATACATTTCTAACCTTACACCTCCCTTGATCTACTTTACTGAGCACTCATCAATACTCATGCTAGCTAAAGTGGGAGCAAAATGTATAGGAGTGAATTTGTACCCCTTATGCAAATTCCCCTTTTTTCCTTCTCCACTTTAGAAAACCAAGTTCAAAGGCTTAATTCCACATAAGCCTGCTACTTACATCCCACTTGGCGCCTGTTTTGAGTGTCAATGGAGGCGTTTCTATCAGGGACACCCGTGCGGCATGCAGACGTTCATGTGGCACGCTTACATCCCTGGTAGACTCCTACGGATGAACTTGTAGAGGCATTACACTTCTCATTGGGATTCAAGTTGTAATGCCCTCTTTGGCCAACCGACCCAAATATGGTCATGTTTTTCATCTCTCCTTCAACAAGCATTCCATCTTCTACAATCTTCTTCACAACTTCAAGCATTCAACTTCACACCCTTGCACTCACTCTCAAGAATTCTAGTAGCACCTTTGCACCTCATTGCTGCAAATACATCACTCCATCACTTCAGTAGAGAAATTTGGGGACAAACACCATTGCAACAGAGGCTCAAGTCATTTTCTCCCCCAAGCAGCCTTGAGTTCTCTTGGAGGAGGTGGTAAGCTTCCCTTTCCTCTCCTCTATCACTTGGTTGAGTAATCACCTTTACTGTTTTTTAGTGCTTTAGTATTCTTTATTATTTTGTTTTCTTTATCTCGCTTTCTTGGCTATCTGTGGAGGTGGAAACACCTAAACAAGGGTCTGACTGAGGCAGGCCCCTATACAGCAACCCAACATTTTCCTCTTTCTATGTGTAGGTGTATGTGCTTTGCGAAGCTATCTGGCCAATAGGCTCTTCTACAAAATCATCTTCGTCACCCTAGCTTTGGCATATTTTCTTTATCACATTCATTTGTACTTCTCATATTTCATAGTGTTTTTTTGCTCTTTTAGAAGTCATTAGCTAGGTTGCTAGCTTGTTTTCTGATAGTTCACATTGTATTTTTGGTCCACTCATCGTACGGACGCTAATGCACCTTAGAGACACCAGCGCATCACACTATTGTCCTAAAACTGCACTCTCATCCTCAAATAGAGAGCTATCCAAGATACAATGTTGAGCTCAAAAACTAGCTCGCTTAGCCTCATTTCGAATCTCAAGATTGCAGAGTGGTTGCAGGACTTTATAGTCCTCATCATTCTCATCCTCATATCCTAACACCCCGTTTAGTTGAGGTAAGTTAGGGAAGCCTTCCACATCTTGACCCTTCATGACCTAGGGCCTTACACGTGGTGATCCCCCTCTCTTACAGATTGCTACCTCTTGAAATACTGAAAAGTAATATTCCAACTAGTGCAATAAATACTCTTTGTCTTGTTTCTTGGGTTTCTTTTAGTGGATTTTATTAATTCCTTAGTTTTTTGTAGTTCATTCATGGAAAAATTGAGCAGAAATAATGGTAGTGTCATATTTTTTTGGATTTGTGAAGTCTTGGTACTACAAAGTGCACTGTTGCATCATTTATATTTGCTTTTAGGATGTTAAGCCTATTAAAGGAAGATCCCTCAAAGATAAAATTACACCAAAATCATGTTAAAGTCATTTCCTTCACCATAATAATTAATAATATTTTTAAATGTTTGAATGTACCTCATTAAATCCGAGTCACATCACTACATATTTATTACATCACTACATAACCCCATGTCTATTGGGGCTACAAGTTTCCTAATTGTAGCAAGGGAAAGTTGAACCTAGATCAAACTCTTACAAGTGCCCCAACTAGTGCTATGCCATGCTCATTCGAATAAGTGCATAAATGTATCTAATTGATTTTCATTGTTTCAACTTTCTCTCTAAAATTAAAGTTTTGTTATGGGGAATTTTCCTGTATAATGGATTGGCATTTTTCTATGATTCATGCAGTGTCCCATAGAGGTTGTTGAAATTTTTTATTCCTTTCTTAATGAGATGGTTATTTGAGATTAGCATATATTTAAAGAAGAGAAACCCTGAACCATGCTTTAAGATTTTAAAAGCTAAAACACAAATATATCTATTTATTCCATCATTTGTTAACATGGGTGACAGCTTTTCAACCTCGATGGGGCTAGTAAGCAGATCTTAGAGAGAAGTTGAGACTCTTGTTCTTCAAAACAAGATTGTATTTTTTTGTAGGTTGTTGCATATTCATTCTTTAACTATGTAATGGAATCCTTCTTGATACTAATGTTCACTTACTTTTTATTATCATATTTCATACAGGCAGAGATATGACATTAAGATTTGATGCCATCTTCTAAAAGAGAATTTGAAACTCCAAAACTAAAATATTCTAGTAAGTTCATTTTGTTATGTATTTTTTTGGGTATAACACATTTAAAATGGATGCTTAAAATGCTAGCATACTAGCAATTATTATAGAAATTGATAATCCTATGAATGTTTTGTAAGTAATGTTAACCATGCTTTGCAAGTTGGAATTATTGAACACGATAGGATTAAACCTTGGGTTTTGGTAAAGGATTTTATGAATTTAGAGTCCTACAATTATTCAAATGTTTGACTAAAGGATTGATTCAATTTCTAAGAAGATATGGGGGCAAGTAAGCCAGAAAGTTTTCATTCTTTTAGTTTTTCTATATTGTTCCTACTTAATTCAAGTGACCTTTGGTGTTGACTATCATGCGATATTTATAAGTTACAAATTTTAAAATTCAAACCATTTGTTGTGACTACTTTTCATGCAATCTTGGTTTTGTTGTGTAAGCAAGCCAATTCATAATAACAATGCAAGTATTTTGATTTATAGATGAAGATCATGCTACTTATTGGTGGGAATGATAATTATCTCAATGATTGAAATATACTAAATGCTTTAGTTCATATAGAAGTCAGCAATTGCAGTAATTTTAGATGCTTGAATGTGGGATTGATTTCCTTTTAGAAACTTTAATGTTTGGGCATTGTAGTATTTTAATTTATGAAAATGCTTTAGGAGTAGTTGAATGGTAATAAAGCATCTATGATTGTTGGATGATTAAAATGAAGTGGAGGTCAAACAAAAACACAATAAAAGAAATTTAGCCTGCTCAAGAATTCTTCTAGATATCAAGATACATCCCTATTTTTTCAATGTTTGGGGACATGGAGTGGGGATGTTTCATTCCAATTCCTGAACTCCCAAAACATACCCATTTACAACGATGGGCTAAAAACCCTAGGGGTGCACCCTTGAGGTACAATGATTTATATGATTGTACTTTTTTTATTACAAGTTGCATTTTTCCTCTTTTTGGTTGTAATAGAGTGGTTCATTCTTGTTTTGCATGTTTAAATTGATAAAATTCTAGGGAGTTGTTATTGATAGTTTACAAAATGTTTCTATAAAAGTTAGGGCACATTTCCAAATTGAAAATATGTTGCCTGTGAGAACCTGGAGTTGTGGGTTCTTGATTTAGCATGTTCACTTAAGATTACAAACAACGATTTTAAACATTTTTTAAATCCTTACTTGGTGATTACTTTGATTCATCCAAATCCTAATTGAAAATTGGTTTCACTTTCAAAATTTCCTAGATTATTCTTAACCATAGATAATGATGGTATATGTTTCTTGAAATCTTTTCTAGAAATAATTTCATAAATTTGGTTTCTCATGTGCATATTGTTTGTGTGGGATGTGTTATTTGCAAGTTTTGTGGCTCTATATTTTGTGATGAAATCAAGATAACCTTCACTTGTTATTTTTTCTTGAAGAAAGCTAAGATGATGGGGAATGTAGCATAGATTTCAGGAAGTATTGCAAGTTTAACTAATGTGGAAGCAATTATATTTTAACATTTTGAATGAACTAGTGTGCATGAAAATTTATAGACAACTGTCTTTACTTAGTGGTTATTTGTTAGAGATGTAGAAATTTGAAATTTAATCCTTTTTTCACAATTTTATCATGACTAGGAGCATTTTACATACTTAATTGTCTCACTATATTAATATAACTCTCA
Organism: Sequoia sempervirens; assembly: GCA_007258455.2. Classification (NCBI taxonomy): domain Eukaryota; kingdom Viridiplantae; phylum Streptophyta; class Pinopsida; order Cupressales; family Cupressaceae; genus Sequoia; species Sequoia sempervirens. Next base: position 32,841 of record VDFB02149013.1, on the reverse strand, counting down.
CTATCTTAGTTCATTTTAATTATTCTTGTATTGCTTTGCTTGCATGGAAAGGAAGCAATAGTAACATATAGGGTGGAAACTTTGGAATTGCAAAAATGATTAAGGCATTTGCAAAATCAGTTTGATTTTCTTTGTGGTCAAGCTTCAGTTTTATTCAAGGAAGACGAGCACGAGTGGTAGCAACATCTTCAACAAATGGAAAACTACTATTTGTAAATGAAAAACTTGCTAGCAAGAATATGGAGGTATGAAGTAGAGAGGTGCTTTATAATAGAAGGAATCTGTCATAGGTGAGTTTTTGATGACTAGGAAAATCCATTTTCTTAAAAGCTTGAATGCCTCTTATGTATATAGTCCTATTGTATATTGACACAATATTGGATTCCTAGGTGGTATGTGTATTATGAACATTTATATAATCAATCTTGAATATATTCAAGCACGATTCTCACTCCATAAGGATATTTTATAAAGTTTATAAGCTTTACATTTCTTGCTAGATATCTTATAGCCAAATTATACCACCTTGGAATTTATATCATTTGCATAGTATGTTGAGGGGTTGTAGAGTAATAATACAATATTTTATAACAATATAAGTACATGTGTGAATAGTTGTCTTCAACCATCCCAAACATTCAAGTCATGCTCTTGTTACTTGTAAAAGAGCCTTCAATGTTGAGTCACATCCATAATTTGGAAGTCTATCTACTCTTACATGCCTTTTGAATATTATACTCTTTTTATGTATGTGCTCTTACAATAAACATGCAAGTACATGTAAATTCTTTTTTGAGCAAAAGAAAAGAAATTGTGGCTCTGAAAAGGTGGCCATGATAATAGGACATACATGTCTTAAAGGAATTTTTTCCAAAGGATTCAGCTAGAGATTATTTTCCCTCCTAGTTTCAATTTCTAATGAAGAAGAACTTCTACTTTTGAAGGTACTTCTTTTCTAGTTTAGTGAGGTAATCCATCCAATTAATTCATTTTTACTGATTTCAAAGAGTTATGAACAAAAATCCTAGAATGCTAGCATTAGAATTATTGTGATTGTGCTTTCCATATCATTCACTATTATAAATCCATCAATTGTGAATAGACTCACAATGATTTATACAACAATTGATGCAAATGATAGGGTCAAACAAGTATCTTCTACATGCATGAGCAAGATGGCCGCACTATTGTTGAAAATGTTATTTTCTTGTAATTGGGGGATGAATATCTATGTCTATTACATATGTGTAATAAATATGCTTTAGTGATAGTGCATACCATGGTATTTTAAGAGGATTCTTCATGTACCAAGATCAACATTCTTGTGCCTTATCTTTGCCTCAAAAGGTTTTCAATTTCCTTGACTATATTTGGTCATCTAGGCCATTGAATCTCATTTTTTTAAGTAGTTTTAGTAAAATCATTCCTTGTAGCTATAAAAACCACATCATAATAAGAAATAAATGACTAAAAAACCCACCTAGTCACTAAACCTAATTCACGTAGTCTTTAGTTAGACTCCAATAAAAATGGACTCCTAGAGTATACTTGTCCCCTCAAAAGTGGTGACAATAAAAAATAAACCCTGCTTAAAATAGGAAATCCTAATAGGGCTCTTTGGCGATGATCTTGATGAAGATTTTTAGTGTTATATGGTGATTTCTTTGAAAATGTCTGAAACTTTAATTCTCGATACCTTGAATGTGATTTCCCTTCTCTATTGATTCTGCATCCTAAACCTTGGCTGAAAATTGCAAACTACATACTCTTAAAACCAATTGTTGACCTCAAAAATATTTGAGTGAAGAATAGAAGAAATGATCACCTCTCTTTGCTTGCATTTACGATGACTGTAAATTTTCTCCTATGATAACAAAATCTTAATCATATGAATGATTATGATGGCTAAAATCCTTGTCATTCTATGTTTGAACCTTGTTGACATCTATTAGCGATTAGGGACAATGGAAAAGTCATTAACATTCTTGTGTAACACTCCTGAAATGATGATAGATAACCCTCAAAATCTAGCATTTCTAAATGATATTCACTTGAGTATAATGTTGCAATTTAACAATGAGTTTTACATGACTAAAATTTGTTGATAATTGATAAAAATATTTCTAAAATTCAATCACTTTAACCAAGGTTGATAAGGAATTCACTGAAAAAGGAATGAATGATGATTGTTCTTCTAGTGGTTTGATGAAAAATGCACCTTCTTTGTTGCTACACATCAAAAATGACTCCTATTATGAAAAAATCATGCTGATGCAATTGAATTTATCATTCTCTTGATGAAGTCTGATGGAAAAATAATGGAGTGTACAGAGGTCTATTTTAAACATGAATCAATGCTACTTCCAGTGCCCCTGTATTCTAAATATAATTTGCTTTACTCTTCTTCTAAGTTGACTATTTAAAACTGATTGTCATTTGTATTGGATGCAATTCTATTCATAGAAGATTTAATTTTTTTCTTTGAAAGGTCATGACTTCTATAAGTATACTGGCAGCTTTTGTAATGCTTTTTTAGCTATTCTATTAGAACAAGCACATGTTTGTAAATATACATGCCTATACTTGACAAATTTGTAAGATCTACTAATATTAGCACACCTAATATAGATGTTTTGACAAATAGCATCTTCCACATGACTAGGCACACATTTGTACATGTATATTAGGAATTTTAAGTTTCAAAATCTTTCCTATGGGTGTGTACTTTATACATGCTTTAGGGTTTGCAAAATCATCCTTCCTTCACTAAGCATGTGTGTTTACCCTGTCTTCCAATATCTGACTCAAAAATTGCATTTGTGAATTTGAAGAAAATGTTTGAACCATTTATAGGCATAGAATAGTGTTATAGAAATGAGATTTTTCACTTAGAAAATTTGTTATGATGCCCTAGGGAGCATGTGGGACAATAGGAAGTGCAACTTTCTCATGACTTTAGAAAATCAGTTGTCACCCTCATAGGCACATGTTGCATCATTGACATATGATTTTTTACTTAAAAAGCATGAGTAGTTCATATAACTTAAAAATCTATTGTGTTCTCCTCCTTCAATGGTGTGCACCCAGCCAAGGGGCTACACATTTTTTACTTTGAAATTTTGTTTATCCCTGCCCTAAGGCATGCACCTATATAAAGTGTAAGTAGAAAATATATATTGTCCATATTAGGATTTTAGGTTTTATTTTTGTTACAAGGAGGTTCCCCTTTAATTTGAATAGCCATTCTACCACACACCTATTCTATTTTGTGTTTCACTAAAAGGTGTAAATTAAAACAATAACACTTAGATGTTGCTAAATTGGCAACTCAAATAATCATTTTGGCTATTCCAAGAGCCTAGAAACCTAAGGAATTCTCTTTCTATTGTAAACATCTATTATAAACAACCCTTTTCAGCAAGGTGCCCTTCCTTGACACTTAAATCACTAAACCATAACATGCAATGCTATTTTGAATAGCTTGTATCACTGAAATAATCCTTACTTTGCACATAGGTGCCTCATTTTGATGCCTTTGCCTCTTAAAATGCATGTCAGATAGTTAGATATACCAATCTTTTATTGTTATCACTTACCAAGATTCCAAGCATGCCAACCTGACCTCTCTGCCACTTAAGACCTCATTTGATGCATTTGGGTGCTTATTGTGGTCTCTTTAGTCACTTGAAATGTAGAAAAACATACCAGTTGCTTGTTTAAGCTACTCATAACACTAGAAAGATCATCTTTCAGTTTAGACTCTAGGTACCTTATATGACAACTTGTGCCACTTAAAACTCTATTTGGTTTCTCCTCCAAGCATTTTTGGCACCTCCTCCAAGCATGTTTGGCCACTCAATGGTTAGTTTTACACTCCATGTGTGCTTTTAACCTTATACTACCATTAAAAAAGATTGCATACTAAGTTCAGTGTTCCTATACCTCACTCTTGTCACTCAAACTTCATGTTGGGTGCTTATTTATGTCATGACTACCACTAAAATCTATGCTTGGTGCTCTTTTAGTCCTGTTTTGACACTTAATACTATTCATAATAGTTAGGTTCCTGATTTTACCATCCATGTGACTTAATTGACCTTTATAATTCTCCTGGGCACACATTTTTGGTAGTTTTTCCCATTTAAACCTTGATCATAATTGACTTAGTGACCATGCAACATTGATTTTAATAAATTTTCCTTGGCACTTCATAAAATTTCATTTTATTGGTTTCTCTGCAATACCACATTTATTTCATGTGCTTGTTTCCTAACTTTTTTTGGGATGCAAGAAAATCATGTTGAGTTACCTACTCTCCCACATACTCAAGTCATGCTAGCAATGATGCGGGAAACGCACTAGGATGCTTCTGTAATGTGGTGGATGATATTTTTGGAATATTTTCTAGTGGTTTTGTATTCTTCAAATGGTTGTCTCAAGCAATCTATTAGGTAATCCAAATCTTCTAACTTGAATGTGGTTGTGAGTCCCTCTGGACATGGTCTCCCTCTCTTGCCTACCTGCCCATGCAACAATTTGAGTCTCCCTGGTTGCATACTTTGGTCAAGCATTCAAAACATTATAAGGAATATACCACTCCCTAAGAAGCTCAGATAAACATTCAGAATGTTCTACACTAGTTATGCCAACCAAAACACAATGAATCAACCTGTACCTGAATTCTACTTCTCACTTTCTCTCATTTGCCACATGCAGTAGCAAAAACTTGAAGAGGTAAATCCTTGCGTCTATTAATCAATTTTATGGGTGCTTCAGCAATAGGCATCTAGAAAAATTCCTTTATCCTTTGTGCTTTTATAGATGCGCATACCTTATCTTCAATCTCCCAATTTAACACTAGCATGAAGATTCTAAAATGCATGGTGCTATAGTAATTTCCAAATTTTTTGCTCCAATGTCGCATTGTTCTTATCACTTATGTATAATGCAGCTTCACTTGTTCTGTTCACAGTTCTCCATTTAGAGAACTTGTATTCATGATTTAGTGGAAAATTTTGTAAACTAATTAATCTTCTATGATAAGTCTCTCTGAGATGATTGACATTTTACAACTCCATTAGAATTATGTTACAAATATTTTTCACTATTTCAAAGCTTCATTCAATAGGTGAACACTCGATTATAGATATGCATATTATTTCATTTGTTTCATGTTTATTAAAATTAAGAGTGTCACATTTTTTCTCACTCTTGGCCACATGCCTTTTGTTTCCATTTGGTAATCTTGGGCAGTGACATCATCGTTAGAGAACTTTTGTCCTAAGAATGATCACGAAGATGGGGTTGCTATTCATATTATGCTTTACTAGCAATCTAGTTATCTTGAAAGTTGTATTAGACATATAAGCTTATAAATGTTTTCCCCAAGTAAATGGTGGGGGTCTCATAGTTGTTTAAGATGGACAAGAGAGACTATCTAATTCATAGTGTAAGTTATTATGTTCGATTTGCCACAATTCCCCAAATTTTCATTGTTAAGGATCATAATTTGAATTATCTAGTTAGACCTACAAGCTATCATATTTAAACCTGAAAAAATGAGTGAGATAGATGAGCAAGGTTTGATTTGATGGTAGGATCATATCTGCTCCTAAGCATTCAATTGGTTGGCACTAATGCCATTTCTATGATCTCTTGTAAAATCAACTTGATTGTAGGGATTTCTTTTATTCAGGTGTATCCTTGATGCATGATGCCTCTTGACATTAAAGATAGTGTTTTTGAGAAAGATATGATGAAGACATCAAATACATTACATCCTATATCATTTTGATGATTTAAATTCAAGTTTTAAATTTTGATGAGCTAGGTTGTAGATGGAAAGCTTTCACAAAATTGCTATCTAATGGCACTTGAATCCTGCTACAAATGACTTTGTAACAAGTGAGTTTCTGGATTCTTAGATACACATGCTTAAGTTACATGTTTAGGTTCAAATTAAGGACATATTATCTAGAAGTCACATAAATGGGAGCTAAATGAACTATTCATTGTTTTCCAAGTTTGAAAAGAAAGATGAAAGGTAGTTTTCTCTTGTAGATGTAGATTACGTTTCATTTCACTCTCCATATAATAAGGTATTTGTGTTAAGAGATATTTGGTCCTTTCCAACCATACCAAAAGTCGTTTAAGATTTTTCTTTTCTATATATTATTATATTGTAATGTAATCACCAAATGTTTATTGTATGAGATTGTTTTGATGTGGTACGACTTATGCAAAAAAGCTTTGCTCGACTATTGTTCAATGATTTTCCAAACATGTTAGGTATGTGCTTAAAATGAATAGATTTGAATATGGTCATTAGTCAACACCCATGATATCGAGCCATAGGTGTTTGAAACATGATGTGCTCTTGAAATTGAATAGAAACTACCAATTCCCTTACTGATTATAGTATTTCTCGGGCCCTTGTTGAGTTCTTTGGGACCCTTTCTAGAGAGTGGGCATTGGAGTGCATGAAAGATATCCTTCTTCTCAACCTCAGGGGAAATATCCAAATAATTTTCTAGGTAAAATTGTGTGCCTTTTTATTTATATTCAAATTAATAATGTTGGCTCTAGATGACATTGACAATTGCTCTCTTATTTTTTATGTTAACTTCTTTCATGTCACACGGGCTACCAAGGAATATTCTGAATAGTTGGGTGTAGATTCATGCATCAAGTTGTTTGAACAGTCCAAGTCTTATGAAGGGCTATATTTCTTCTTGGGTGCATATTTGAGCTCCATGTGATTTGACTTTGGATTGTCACTTGTATCATTTTTTCACTAATATTCATTTATCTATTTGAGGAGATAATTTTGTAGTGGCTTGGGAACCTTGTACTTATATGGTAAACTATATTTTCAATGCCATTGGTAGTGAGGATCCTGACATTCACTTCAAATACATTGAAGCAGTAGCAAAAACTAGACAAATCAAGGAGGTGGAATGTGTAACCTGAGAATCAAACTTCTATGATGCTAAAAAGACAAATAACTTTCTTATGGAAGCAAGACTTCCAGATGCTCGTCCATTGATAAATTTTTGTGATTGGTTTGGATTTGTAACTCAGTTTTCTTAGTCAGAGCACTAAGAAACACAGTTTGTAACACATTTTTCAAAGCAAAGACACATATTTAAGCCTTGTATTTGTTGTCCTAACACCTTTTCTCAATGAAATTTCAATATTTTTCCTTCTTAATAGTTGTTTCATTATGTGCAAATGAATGATTGATTACGTTTTTCTATGTTTTATGTTTAAACCTCAAAAGCATTATCTCATTTCAAACACTTTTAGGAAAAAATAAATGAACAAAAATAATTAAATAAACTACCAATTGACTAAATATACTACCAATTGATAGAAATCAGTGAATAAATATACTACCAATTGATAGAAATCAATGAATAAACATGACTAAATCAATGACTAAAAATATAATACCAAATTGATCAATCAAAACAACCAATAAATAACTAAAAATGGTTTAGTCATAAATTTTGTCATTTTATAAATTATCATCAATAAACTACTAATGCTCATGTGACCAAGCTCAATGAATAAATATGACTAAATATATGACTAAATCAATGACAAAATTAATGACTAAATATACTACCAAATTGATCGATCAAAATGACCAAATAAATGACTAAAAATGGTTTAGTCATAAATTTGGTCATGTTATAAATAACCAGAAATAAACTAGTAATGGTCACATGACCAAGTTTGGTCATTTATATATGCAATTTTTAGTAGTTTTTTTAGTCATTTATTGTTGTTTTTCTACTAGTGTTTGTTTGGGCCCTCTCAATTAAATTGGAATTAATTATGCCTTAATAAGCCCTATTTTACATTTACAAGCCTAGTAAATTACATTTTTTGAAGGGGTAACCCAACAACAATTAATGCCAACATATAATTAAACACCTTGAGCAATGTGTGTTCTAGGAATAGGGACCTGGGACCCATTCGCCCATGGGAAAATGGGTCCTCCCTAGGCCTTGGAACCCATTTTTATAACATGTTTTGGTGGTATATTTATCATCCCAAATTCAAATTTCAAATATCGAATTGTAATGTTTAATTTTTAGGAAATTAAGGATAAATGTCTATAAATACAAGGTTATTTTATCAAATTAAGATTAGATTTCAAGAGCACAATTGAGAGAACTTTCACAAGAGAAAATATTATTGTCAAGAGCATTCAAGAATAGAATTATCAAGGATTTGTTGCAGCATTCAATAATAGAATTATCAAGGATTTATTGCAACATTCAAGATCTCAAGAATCATGTCAAAGTTATGTTCATTCATGCATTGTTTTGGAGCTAGCATTGTGATGTAGGTTTCAAGATCTAATCTAAGCATTCAAGTCAAAGATTCAAGCACCAAGATCCACATCCATTGAAGCCATCTCATGGAAGATTATATTCTTCCAAGGTTTATTCAAGGGTTTGGTGAGTTGCAACATAGGGTTGTTCATTCAACATTTATTTCATGCTATTTTATTTGAATTCAAGGTTTAATTACCAAAACAAGGTTTGACAAAGGAAAACCCACATTCGCCAAAAATAAACCATTTTTTCCTCTTATGTTTGTGTTGCATATTTTAGGTTGAAGAAAAATTGAAGATTGGAGATCTCTAAAGTGAAAAATTACAAAAAAGTTGCAAAAGTTGTCAAGGTTGCTAGAAAAGTTGTCAAGATCATGGAAACTTATATCTCAAATTTATTTTCCGTCATTTTCAAGTGAAATAAGTGGAAAATTGCATCTCAAATCTATCTTCAGAGGCTCCTAAAAATTCATTTCAAAAAGATGTCTCAAGACCCATTCGCCATTTTTGGACAAGGGGGGGTCTTGGACACTTTGCAATCATTTCTGGATACTCTGCAACCAACTTTGAGGTAAGTTGAAGTGCCTTCCACTCATCCAATTTGTAGAAAATTGACTATTTCTATTAGATCTATGCTTCATCTACATGAATCAGATCTTAGGTTAAATATTTGAGATCATTCGCTATTTTATTTTCATCTCCCAAAAGTGTTGTTTGAACTTTATCCCCCGTCCACACACACATAAAGGAAATTGCTAGATCTTCCATAAAATTGACTCACCTAAGGGTTGAAAGTTAATTCTATCTTGGAGGATCTTGTTTCCTTAATGAAACAAAAAATAGGTAGGTTCATTACACTCCATTTTCCCCTTTCTATTTATAGTAAGTTTGGTGAAACATTCCAAATTTAGTATAAAACCCCATATTTTTGGTGAACCTATGTTATTTTTATGTTTCAAAAATATATATTAAGATATATCTATATATATTGACATATAAATATATGTATATATATACTTTGATAGAAAAATATGTATATATATTTGCATATATATAATATATATACATAATAAAAGTTATTGATATATAAATATATGTATATATATACTTTGATAGACAAATATGTATATATATACATATATATAGTATATATAATAAAAGTTATTGATACAATTCCCAAGCGCATAAGATAGTGTAGATTATCATTGTTAATATTGTGAAGCAAAGCACATATTATAACATATGGTGCATGAAGCATATGGTGTAGCTTTTAGTAGAATGTAAGCTAGTGCTTAAAGTCTAAAAAGACCAAGTCAAAACAAAGAAATAAGCACATAAGAGTTTGGCTACTATATAAACATTTTAGAAGGAATTAAATGTTGTTTTGAAACCTTATGAATATTTCAAAACCCGCGCTATGTTTGTGGCACCAAACATAAAGAGGTGGCACCATATTTTCTAGTAATTGGAATGTAAAAGAAGTCTTTGAAATGCGCATAAGCTTGCAAATATTATTTAGACTTAGTCAAGTGCAAACTTGGCAACATTTTGTAAAGGAATTCGAATTAGGAAACTTATTTTGAGCTTTTTGTCCCATATATCAAGTCAACTCTATCATTTAAATGGTGAGGACTATCATGTGTTGCAAACCTGTGAGTTTACATGGTGATTCATTGCATGAAGTCTGAAAGGTGGCAGAAATATTGACTTGTTTGTAGCCTTTGGTTGCTCACAAATTAGTATAAATAGAGGTTCCCATTCTACCAATTGTTAACTACACTTATCATTCTAATTTTCTTTGTGTTATACTGCTGCAAATTTTGTAAGATTAAATTAAGCATTGTGATATAGAGAGAGTTTCTTAATTTTTTATATTGGTTTTGTTGAGAGATCTAGACAGAAGCTAGTAGAGTACTTAATCGGGTTGTTTGTAGTGGAAGTTGCAAGAGATCTTGAGCCATTAAGCTTGGAGGGAATATTATTTAGTTATAGCTTTAAAAGGCATGTTGATTTCTACTCCCTTGTCATTATGTTGAAAATATTGTTTATTATGATGCCATGTTGGAAAGATTATCTTTTAAGTGTGTTTGACGATTGAAAGTATTTTGAAAGTTCTTTGATTGTATCTTGTTTTTGGAAACCTTTCTTTTGGGTTATACATATATAGATAAATATATTATCATGGATTTTATACATTTGTATACTATTTACACTATTCATAGAATATTGGAAATATACATAGTTTGACAATACTCTGGGTGTGTAGCATAAGATAGAGTTATATTTTGGATTCTACAGCATGTCATTAGATATAAGTTAATGGGAAGGTTATTCCTATGGTTAGGATAAATCCACGAGAAAGGGGATAACCTTGGAATAGAATACTAATGGTCAATATAAATCGAGCAATTAAATGTGGTGAAATAGATGACCTCACTCGAAGTTACTAGGTGATGAATCTTTGGCCAAAGTAGTGTAGGTAGCCACTGTCTACACTGTCAATTCATTGCGTGATCCAATTTACATTCTAGGCTAGGGTAATCATAAATGAGATAGTAGACATTATGGTAGCTCTAGATTTGTAGGACACGTCACTATGCTCAGAAAAATCTATTTGAAGGATAGGTTACCAAAACAATCTCTCAGTCGAAGGGTAGGGCCATCTACCAGTTTGGTATATGTGCAAGGGAATGTAGTTATTCCATGTTTGTAAGGAATTTGAGTGATGCTTGTCCTCATGAATTTGGTGCCACCAAGATTTGGGAGAACGAAATTCTGGAGCATTTGTATTTCTAGTTCTTGTAAGCTTGTTGAAGCAATGTATGTAATCATGTGTCCATGATCTATATGGAAAATATAATATGAAACATTATCTTGAATATATTTATGTAAGGTTAAATCATACTTATATTATTGGAATGATTCTTTGATTATGCAATGGAAAATTTTGTATAAATTTATATTTCAAATGATGCATTTACTATTGAATAGAAAAGAAAAAAAAATATTTCTTTACAAATTAGATGCATAGACAATTATATGTGGGTAAAACTTAGTAGATTTACTAAGTAGAACAATGGGCATGTTACAGTGTGCATCCTTGATTATGACTTTAATTATTGATAGTGTGTGGGTCCATGTGCATATTTGTTATGATATCATAAATAACTAAGTTTCAATGCATCTTTTATTTAGAATAGTGAGGCCATTGACAATAAGGTGAACAATTGGATGCATCTCCTATTGAAATGAATGATTGAGTGTGGCCATATTGAGGATGATACAAGTCATGGCTTATAATGTATGACATAGTCAACAAAATTTTGAGTACTTATTGAACTATATATTGCTTTATAATTTAATAGATGGTTACTGGACTATTGTGTTAGTTTTAGTCTAGTTATAAATCCCATAACTATAACTTGAATATGACATAACAAGGGGATTTATTAGGATTTATTGTATAATGGCCTTATTAGAGTTTATATTTTACCATTGCATAGTGAATACTTACTTGAGAAAATTATTTGGTTTTGTATATGATGATGCTTACTAGAGAAAAAGAAACACTAAAATATTTTTAACCTAATAGATTTTCATATGAATACCACTTCACTATCACAACTTAAAATATATGAGCAATATATGATTATGTAATATTTAGTGTCAGAAGTAGTCTATGTTTTGGGGTATAATTGGGTGATTGTAAACATGAAATACTATGCACCATTTTTTGATTGAATGCACCATTTGCCACATGCAGTAGCAAAAATTTGAAGAGGTAAATCCTTGCGTCTATTAATCAATTTTATGGGTGCTTCAGCAATAGGCATTTGGAAAAATTCCTTTATCCTTTGTGCTTTTATAGATGCTCATACCTTATCTTCAAGCTCCCACTTTAACACTAGCATGAAGATTCTAAAATGCATGGTGCTATAGTAATTTCCAATTTTTTTGCTCCAATGTGCATTGTTCTTATCACTTATGTATAATGCAACTTCACTTGTTGTGTTCACAGTTCTCCATTTAGACAATGTGTATTCATGATTTAGTGGAAAATTTTGTAAACTAATTAATCTTCTGTGATAAGTCTCTCTGACACGATTGACATTTTACAACTCCATTAGAATTATGTTACAAATATTTTTCACTATTTCAAAGCTTCATTCAATAGGTGAACACTCGATTATAGATATGCATATTATTTCATTTGTTTCATGTTTATTAAAATTAAGAGTGTCACATTTTTTCTCACTCTTGGCCACATGCCTTTTGTTTCCATTTGGTAATCTTGGGTAGTGACATAATTGTTAGAGAACTTTTGTCCTAAGAATGATCATGAAGATGGGGTTAATATTCATATTATGCTTTCCTAGAAATCTAGTTATCTTGAAAGTTGTATTAGACATATAAGCTTATAAATGTTGTCCCCAAGTAAATGGTGGGGGTCTCATAGTTGTTTAAGGTGGACAAGAGAGACTATTTGATTCATAGTGTACTATTATGTTTGATTTGCCACAGTTCCCCAAATTTTCATTGTTAAGGATCATAATTTGAATTATCTAGTTAGACCTACAAGCTATCAGATTTAAACTTGAAAAAATGAGTGAGATAGATGAGAAAGGTTTGATTTGATGGTAGGATCATATCTGCTCCTAAGCATTCAATTGGTTGGCACTAATGCCATTTCTATGATCTCTTGTAAAATCAACCTGATTGTAGGGCTTTCTTTTATTCAGGTGTATCCTTGATGCATAATGCCTCCTGACATTAAAGATAGTGTTTTTGAGAAAGATATGATGAAGACATCAAATACATTGCATCCTATATCATTTTGATGATTTAAATTCAAGTTTTAAATTTTGATGAGCCAGGTTGTAGATGGAAAGCTTTCACAAAATTGTTATCTAATGGCACTTGACTCCTGCTACAAACGACTTTGTGACAAGTGAGTTTCTAGATTCTCAGATACACATGCTTAAGTTACATGTTTAGGTTCAAATTAAGGACATATGATCTAGAAGTCACATAAATGGGAGCTAAATGAACTATTCATTGTTTTCCAAGTTTGAAAAGGAAGACGAAAGGCGGTTTTCTCTTGTAGATGCAGATTACGTTTCATTTCACTCTCCATATAATAAGGTATTTGTGTTAAGAGATATTTGGTCCTTGCCAACCAAACTAGAAGCCATTTAAGAGTTTTATTTTCTATATATTATTATATTGTAATGCAATCAACAAATGTTTATTGTATGATTTTTTTTTGATGTGATACGGATTTTGTAAAAAAGCTTTGCTCGACTATCATTCAACGATTTTCCAAACATGTTAGGTATGTGCTTAAAATGAATAGATTTGAATATGGTCATCCATCAACACCCATGCTATTGAGCCATAGGTGTGTGAAACATTATGTTCTCTTGAAATTGAATAGAAACTACCAATTCCCTTACTGATTATAGTATTTTGCAGGCCCTTGTTGAGTTCTTTAGGAACCTTTCTAGAGAGTGGGCATTGGAGTGCATGAAAGATCTCCTTCTTCTCAACCTGAGGGGAAATCTCCAAATAATTTTCTAGGTAAAATTGTGCGCCTTTTATTTATATTCAAATTAATAATGTTGGCTCTAGATGACTGATAATTGCTCTCTTATTTTTTATGTTAACTTCTTTCATGTCACACGTGCTGCCAAGGAATATTCTAAGCAGTTGGGTGTAGATTCATGCATCAAGTTGTTTGAATAGTTCAAGTCTTATGAAGGGCTACATTTCTTCTTGGGTGAATATTTGAGCTCCATGTGATTTGACTTTGGATTGTCACTTGTATCATTTTTTCACTAATATTCATTTATCTATTTGAGGAGATAATTTTGTAGTGGCTTGGGAACCTTGTACTTATTTGGTAAACTATATTTTCAATGTCATTGGCAATGAGGATCCCGACATTCACTTCAAATACATTGAAGCAGTATCCAAAACTAGACAAATCAAGGAGGTGGAATGTGTAACTAGAGAATCAAACTTCTATGATGTTGAAAAGATAAATAACTTTCTTATGGAAGAAAGACTTCCATATGCTCGTCCATTGATAAATATTTGTGATCGGTTTGGATTTGTAACTCAGTTTTCTTAGTTAGAGCACTGAGAAACACAGTTTGTAACACACTTTTCAAAGCAAAGACACATATTTAAGTCTTGTATTTTTTGTACGAACACCTTTACATTCTAGGTTGGGGTAGTCATATATGAGATAGTAGACATTATGGTAGCTCTAGATTTGTAGGACACATCACTATGCTCAGAAAAGGCTATTTGAAGGATAGGTTACCAAAACAATCTCTTAGAAGGGTAGGGCCATCTACCAGTTCAGTAGATGTGCTAGGGACTGCAATTAGTCCATGTTTGGTGGAAAAGCATTTGAGTGATGCTTCTCCTCATGCAGTTGGTGCCACCAAGATTTGGGAGAAGGAAATTTTGAAGCATTTGTATTTCTAGTTCTTGTAAGCTTGTTGAAGCAATGTATGTAATCATGTGTCCATATATATGGAAATTGTAATATGAAATGTTATCTTGAATATATTTATGTAAGGTTAAATCATACTTATATTATTGGAATGATTTTTTGATTATGCAATGGAAAAGTTTGGATAAAGTTATATTTCAAATGATGCATTTACTATTGAATAGAAAAGAAAAAAATTATTGCTTTACAAATTAGATGCATAGACAATTACATGTGGGTAAAACTTAGTAGATTTACTAAGTAGAAAAATAGGCATGTTACAGTGTGCATCCTTATTTATGACTTTAATTATTGGTAGTGTGTGGGTCCCTATGCATATTTGTTATGATATCATAAATAACTATGTTTCAATGTATCCTTTATTTAGCATAGTGAGGCCATTGTCAATTAGGTGAACAATTGGATGCATCTCCTATTGAAATGAATGATCAAGTGTGACCATATTGAGGATGATACAGGTCATGGCTTATAATTTATAACATAATCAACAAGATTTTGAGTACTTATTGAACTATATATTGCTTTATAATTTAATAGATGGTTACTGGACTATTGTGTTAGTTTTAGTCTAGTTATAAATCCCATAACTATAACTTGAATATGACATAACAAGGGGATTTATTAGGATTTGTTGTATCATGGCTAGATTATAGTTTATATTTTATCATTGCATAGTGAATACTTACTTGAGAATTTGATTTGGTTTTGTATATGATGATGTTTACTAGAGAAAAAGAAACACTAAAATATTTTTAACCTAATAGATTTTCATATGAATACCACTTCACTATCACAACTTAAAATTTATGAGCAATATAGGATTATGTAATATTTAGTGCCAGAAGTAGTGTGTGTTTTGGGGTATAATTGGGTGATCGTAAACATTAAAATACTATGCACCATGTTTTGATGGAATGAAAACTTTACAATATATCTTAACTATTTAATAGTGGTTGAGGCTAAAGAAAGAGTTTTCTAAAATACTTAGCCACAATATATATATATATATATAACACAATGTACTATTGTAAAGGATAAATAAAGTTTATTGAGATAACTAGGTAAATAAATGTATCAAATTAAACTATTTCAAGGAATGGAGAGTCATGTTAGAAATAAAATTTAATGGATATTGGATACTTAGCATTATTAAAAGGGATGAATGTTGATTTTAATGAAGATAGTGAAGTTGATGTGTCTCAGAATCAATATATGTTCTACATAGTCATGTATGTGGATCAATGTCATATAGGATTGGATTTAATGAATGATCAAAATAATACAAATTAGACCTAGATATTTATTTGTTGCCTAGACAATTGATTACGAGTTTTGATGAAGAGTTGCAAATAACATAATCACATAGAATGTTTAGTTTGGTTTGGTTGATGGAGGTCCCAAGAGTTAATACAATAAAGAGGTCTATATAAGGTGAAAAATTAATTGACACCACTAGCCTATATTTTTGGAGGTCAAAAACATGAACAAATGAAATTCATAGATTATGAAGTACATAGCAGCCTAAAATCAAATTAATTAAAAAATACAAAGCATACTTACAAACTATCTAGAACCTTCAAGTCATTAAACATTATTTAATTACAAAATACATTTTTTTATTTTAAAATTAAAAATATTTTGTATAATTACCTAAGTGAAACTTCAATGACCACCTTCACTACCAAGTTTTACCATTGAAGGTCCAAGATTAACCTATTCAACATCCAAAATAAGATATAAGAATGCCATTCATATAATGTTCAACTATTCACATGTAATATTTATAATTCTTTACTAGTTACATACCTCTACAAAAGATGTTGTCATGTAATAGGGAGGTGGAGGACCACTGGAAATAGGGTGAACACTATGACCCTAAAATTGTATTATAATCATTCAACTAATTTAGTTAATCTTGCATTTCAAAAATGAAATTTAAAAAAATTTAAATTAAATGAACTTGCTAACATTTACCTGACTATCAAAGTTGAATGTATCACTCAGGAGAGCATCTATCATCACCATCTCATCAGTTGTAGATGTACCCTAGGCACATGCATCCTGACTATCCTCAGGATCATAAACACAAAGTTATCCACAAGCCTAACATAAATGAGGTGGAACTCGACACCTCGAAGACTCACCTGCCTCACCTTGTGCTAGAGGCCTAGTATGTTATATGAGGCTCTAAGTGAGGGAACTTATCAACTACAAGGTATCCATGTTAGCACTCTCCTTCACAATGGAAGGGATAGTAACACACTCATACATTGGTCTAGTGAGTGGTCTCACTAGTCGATGTGCGCTAATACGTGCCCTCACTATGTCCTATGAAGAGCCCCCACCTCTACCCTGGAACTCCCGCATGTCAAAATAGTTTGGAATTTTATTAAGGACAAAAAAAATATAGTACACACAAGTCATATTTCAAAAAAAAATCATCTTTAACTTGTTTATATGATAATTTGTCTACATAAAATTGTCTAAGCTCTTGTCTCTTCTCAGACCAACTATTTATTTGCTTGCTAACTAAATCTACATGAGATGTTATGGATTGAAGTGATTGAGCAAGGGTGGTTCTATGTGAGGTTGTGTCTGAAGGATCTCTCAACCTTGCAATTAAATCCTTGATTTCTTTTTTGTTATTTTCAATTTTCCCCATTAAATTTGCTTGTGTTTCTAGAGCATGATGAGGAATTGTAGGAGGTATTTGTTGAGGTTGAACATCTTCAGCAAGGATTTGATCATGAGGTGAATTAGGATTTTGAGGAGGATTAGGGGGTGCATTAACAATTCCTGAAAAATTAAATAAATTTACATCAAAAACATATTCAATCTACGTATTTAATACCAAATTCACTTAAAAAACAACAATAACTTACTCCTCTGACCCCTCGTCATCATGGCAGAATTTTGATGAAGAATTGGTGAAGATATGGCACAATTTTGGACTTCCTAGAATGCAAGTGTATTATGAAGGGTTTGTAGGTTGTAGAGGAAGTTTTTAACAGCAAGGAAAAATGAATGAAATGAAGTTTTGCTTTTTTTTTGCTTGAATAAGCAATAACGCGCTCTCATTATGGATTTTTTGAAATTTAAGTGGGGTGGACACTTTTTGGCCCCCCCATCTTTGTGCACTTTCCCAACATGAAAATCTAAAACTTATATGGAAATCTAAAAATTAAGTTGCCTTAATATGGAAGTGCCATGATAAGATCCATCTCTTTATGATGCCAAAAAATAGCCAACATATCATGCTTAATTACACCACCTTATGTGAACTTATAATAGTAATATATGAAGAATAAAATCACAATAAGATAACAGCAATGAGGCATAAATTAGAAACACAGGAGCATCACATAACACAGGATTTATGTGGTGAAACCCTTGCGAGAAAAAATTCCACCAAGAAGAGAGACCAAGTATGCATTATCATCAAATAAATGAGATTACAATACAACTACTTTCATTCTCCTCTTTGCATCCAATAAGGAAGCACCTATGTACCTGTGAATAACCTCCTTATGCCTCAACCTATCCTTGTTCCTACAGAGTAACACTACTTTTGATTGTTCCTCATACTTTCTACATCCAAAGAGTTGATTTTATAGATATGTGAAGAGGTCTTAATCCCAAAACAAGGCTTCCAAATATGACTCTTCAATCCAAACAACTCAACCCTTGGAAATCCTCCATGGAATATGAAAGGACACCTATTTTAGCTCCAATACTTTCCCTCCAACTTGGGTGCCCAAACTCGAGAGATAAGCATTACATTAAATTCAATAAATGATAGAAAACCAAGTGGTAGTTGTTCTTTCCAAGCTCCCACTTGGAGAATCCCAATAGTCATTCATTTATCCTTTTCCTTATATTTTATTATCCCATTTTAAGCATCCACATGTGAGGAAAACAATATTAAGTATTTATTCCCACAACTCACCTTTATTGTTGCTAGTGGACTCATCACCCCTTATGAATATATTACAAATAATGGTGAGAATTAATATTACAAAATATTTTTCCAATACACTCTAAGTTCCTAGAGACACTTTCTAAGGATGTTAGAACCATGACATAGGATTTACAAGGAATATGTCACCTAATTCTAACAAGTTTCCCATTTCCTTATGATGTATTTACCACAACCTAAACATCAATCTAAAAATCCCAAGAAGGTCGGAGGCCCATCTACTATTTTAGTTGAAAAATAAAGACCAACATCCTCAACAACAAGATCAAAAATAAAGACAGGAGAGGAAAGAATATTAATTAAAACAAGTGAAGAAGAGAGAGAGGAATAAATTCCTTTACAAAGAAAGAAGTGAGCTCAAAGCTCTTCCTAGGTTGCATCTTCTTCTATTCCCCTATTCCTGAATCTGGTTCATCTAGTCCTTCCTCTTCTCCACCATGTCTCCCTTTCCATCTCTTTCACCTACTTCTCCTCCATCACCTCGAGATCCCTCTCCTCCTCGTATGCCTTCTTCCAAAATTCCTCCACCTCCCCAATCACCTCCCATTCCTTCTCCTCCCCTTTTTTCGCATGACACACATCCTCCTCCTCCCCAAGAGAAAAAGGAACTACAAGCTATAGAGGATGAAGTTTAGAACAAAGAGGTATTTGGAAAATAAATTGGAAGGGAAGAGGTGGAGAAAGAAAGAGAAGCACCTGAGACTAGACATGAATATTCTCAAGCTTCACATGACACAGAGGTCATTCCCTATCCTCAGCATCAATTCTCTTCCACCCTTACATCGAGCTTATTCAACCACAAATCTTGGTCTCCATTATATCCTCCCAAGAGAAATATTAAAGGCACAAAATTCTTTGTCTCTTCATGTTTAGATATATCTGATCATTCGTCCATGGACATGTTAGCTTCCCTTATTTCCAATAACTATTCAATTTTCTTAACTTGCTCCTTCAGAGTCTGAATTTCTATATCCATTCTTATTTGTCTCTACTTCAAAACTTGAAACTCTACTAAATGCTGGGAATCATCATGAGTGTTCTTCCCACGGCTTCTTAACTCAGTTATTTCTTACTTTATATGAACTAAATATAAGTCTTGGTGCTCTAAATAATTTTGCAAGTTATTAGCCATGGTTGTATCTACAAACCTCAAGCTAGATACAATAATCTCTCTTTTTGCTTCCAGTAATGCCTAGTCTGAAAGAAGTTTATCATCCATTTATTTTTATTCATCATTCTCAAAATGAAAATTCATGTTGCCATTAAGGCCTTTTATAGAAAGGTTTGATATTGGATTATTATTTTTTGAATTGTTCTGACGATGTATAGATAATTTCTTGAGTTTTTCAAGCACATAGTCTTCATTTGACAGGTTTGTAATGGGGTGATTCAATATTGATACTTGTCCAATTGATTTAGGTCCATTGTCATGTAATATTGGTCACCAGCAATTTTCTTTTCATCATCTAAATTTTTTGTAATTATATCTTTTGAGCTTTATACAAGTGATTGTTGGAAAATTAATTTCTTTTGAAGCCTCTTGCTCTCACGTCAAATCCCCCGATTGTTTCACCTACCCATCAAGAGCCCCCATCTTCAATGGCAGTTTTTGGGATCTTCATCCCTGCAACTCCTTACAGCTCCAGAAGTAAATGTGGTAGGAATTTTTTAATTCCCAATTAATGTTGGTAGGTAAATTTGAATTTTTAAGAGGGTATGTTGAAGAGACAAAAATAATTGAAGGCAGTTAATTCTATCAAGTTGGAGTAGAAGATTTCCTGAGCAGTAGCAATCTGAAGAGGAATGTTTTTGTTTGTTCTTTGTGTGATTCAGAGAAATTTATGAATAGTGGCAGCTGTATATTTGTTTTTTTATGTAAGCAATGATTGCTCCTGAAGATCTCTATGTAGCTCTTGGCAATGAGCTCCTAGCAGCTCCTGAAGTTTGTCTATCTATGTGAGCAGCTCATGAAAGCTCCTAGTAGCTAGTAGTCTGTAGCTTAGAGTTTATTTTTTGAAGTTTTATGTTTAGTATTTTTATGTATTGGCATTTCCAGTTTTATTGAATACAAAATAAAAATGCATGTCTCCTTATGCTTCCGCATTTTGATTTGGTTATTTCCAATTTGGCTGGAAAACAGAGCAGCAGCTCTCCTTTTTTCTGTTCATTCAGAAATTATTTATTCTTAAAATGGTATTAGAGCCATAGGCCCCATTTCTTTGTGAGTTAGGGATTTTTTTTTCTGGGTATTAAGTTTTTTCTTGTAAGAGACATGGCTGGAGATGAGGGGACAAGTTGGCAACAACCACCATCCTTTAATGGATAGAACTATGATTTTTTGGCAAAGAAGATGAAGACATAATGGTTGCAAATGATTTGTGGGAGTTTGTGATAAGTGGCTTAAATGATGTAACTGATCCTGCAGCATATGCAATTCTCACAACAACCAGAAGACCTAGTTGAAGGAGTTGAGGAAAGATGCTAAGGCATTGAGTTTAATAGAAGCAGCCTTGATAGAGGATATTTTTCCTAGAATAGCAGTAGCTAACTATGCAAAGGAAGCTTGGGAAATCCTCCAGACCAACTATAAAGGGACTGACAAGGTCAAATTGGTGAAGCTCCAAATGCTTTGAAGAGAGTTTGAGACTCTTGAAATGAAGGACAATGATTCCATCTCAGTTCTTCACACAAGACTCTCAGGTTTGATAAACCAATTGAGAGTGAATTCAGAAGTCATGGATGAGTAGAGGATTATGGAGAAAATCCTCAAAAGCTTACCCATGAAATTTGATGCAGTGGTGATTGCCATTGAAGAGGCAAAGGATCTCACAACATTGTCCGTTGATGAGCTGATGGGTTATCTGCAAACCCATGAGTAGTGCCTTAATAGGTCTGCTACTTCTTCCCAAGAGAAATATTTTAAAGCTCAGTCAAATGCAAGAGGAAGGGGGAGAAGAAACAATGGTGGAAGGAGCTCAAGAGGTAGAGATCATGGAAAATCCGAACAAGGAAATGTTGGAGGAGATAGCTTGAGACGAGCAAGCAGCCAAGAGGGTGCGAGCAACTCTCAGACCAACTCCTGACAAGGAAAGAAGAACAGTAGTTCAAATTATAAAAATGACAAGAGCAATGTTGAATGATACTACTGTCATAATTTTTTTCATTATGCAAGTGAGTGCTAGAAAAAGCACAATGATCCGTCAAAACAAAATGCAAATGTTGCTGATGCAAATGTGGGTGAAGGAAATCAGTCCACAACCTTCATCATGTACAACATTGGTGAAGAAGGCAGCCCCGAAGTCTAGTATTTGGACAGCGGTTGCAGCAACCACATGAGTGGTAATGAAAGTTTGTTTTATTTCATTGATAAAAATTTTAAGTCAAAGATAAGAATGGGAAACAATGGATTAGTTCCAGTTGTGGGCAGAGGATCTATCATGATCGGCACCAAGCAAGGTGAGAAGAAGGAGATACAAAATGTATTTCTTGCTCCTGGGTTAAATCATAACCTCATGAGTGTTGGACAGCTGATCCAAAATGGATATAAAGTGTTGATGGAGAAGGGTAAATGCATTATTTATGACAAGAATGAGAGGATGAAAGTGTTTGCAGCAATTCAAATGACAGAGAACTAGATGTTTCCTTTGAAGATTAAAATGTGTTTCTCATCTCAGTCCGTTGTTGCACCTCTCATGAATGGAAAATGTACAACAGTACAAGTAGCCCTCAAGAGCACCATTCAAGACCCCTCCAAGCTATGGCATCTCAGGTATGGACATTTAGGCTATGTTGGTTTAATTATTTTGTCCAAGAACAAAATTATTGATGGTTTTCCAAGAATAGTAGAGCCTAATGTTAAGTGTGAGGCTTGCATTTTGGGCAAGCAACATAGGCAGCCCTTTCAATCGAGAAACTCTACAAGGGAAAGAGAACCATTGGAGTTGGTGCACATGGATTTGGTAGGCCCTAAACAAACCATATCTATTGGTAAATTTTATTTTTTATGACCTTTATTGATGATTACAGTCGTAAGACATCGATCTATTTCTTGCAACATAAATTTGTATCTTTTGATAAGTTTTTGTTGTTTAAGGCCCAAGCTGAAAAGAAGAGTGGACACGTGATCAAGGTCCTAAGGTTAGATCGAGGAGGAGAGTATACCTCTAATTAGTTTGTAAATTTTTGCAAGAAAAATGGCATCAAGAAGGAGCTAACATCCAATTATACTCCGCAGTAAAATGGAGTGGCTGAGAGAAAGAATAGGACCATCGTGGAGATGGAATGGAGCATGATGAAAACAAAGGGACTCCCAATTGAACATTGGGGAGAGGTTGTAGCAACAGTTGTTTATCTGATAAATAGAAGTCCAACAAAGGTGGTTCGTGACAAAATACCTCAAGAGGCATGGACAAAACACAAGTGGATAGTTGATCACTTGAGAGTGTTCGGGTGTGTATCATATGCTCACGTTCCTAAGGAAAAGAGGGAAAAATTATATGACAAGGGTGAGAAGTGTATTTTCACGAGCTACAGTGAAGAGTCCAAATCCTATAGGTTGTATAACCCGATCCCTAAGAAAATTGTCATCAGTAGGGACGTGGAGTTCCTAGAAGATGAATCATGGGATAGAGTGATAGTTTCTGACAGCTCAGAACCACTCCTGATAGCTCCTAAAGAAGAAGGAAGAGAATAAGAAGTTCAGCAAGATGAGCCTGCAGTTGCTCCTAAAAGCTCCCGATGGCTCCTGATAGCTCCTGACGCAAGTAGAAATTCAAGAAGACAATCACAGACAACCAGAGATTTGGTCACAGAGAGCTCCTGACAACTCTTGAAAGCTCCTAAAGTGAGCAGACAGAAAGGAAAGCAGCCAGAGACAACCAAAAGATTGGCTCCCGACAGCTCCCGACAACTCCGAATGGCTCTTGAAAGCTTCGGACGAGCTCCTAAGAGATCCTGATAGCTCCTAAACAAACATGTTCAATAGAGTAGCAACAGTAGTGAAAGTTCAGACCCAACTCTCACCTCCCTAATGCCAAAGAAGACCAAGAGTCTAAGGGAGATCTACCAGAATGAAAGGTATGATGAAGTATTTGATGCGAGTGTGAATTTTGCATTTTTTTCTCATAGTGATCTGATTTATTTTGAGGATGTTGTGAAAGAGGAGAAATGGTGTGAGGCCATGGATGAGGAGATAGATGCAATAGAGAGGAACAATACATGGGAGTTAACTGATTTTCCTCCCAACAAGCAAGTTATTGGGGTGAAATGGGTCTACAAAACCAAATACAACGTCGATGGAAGAATAGAGAGGCATAAGGCAAGATTAGTTGTCAAGGGGTACAAACAGCAGTTTGGGAGAGATTATTGTTATCAATACTTTCGCACCTTGTTGAATACAGTATTCAGCAAACTACTAAAACATGGAAACCTCTTTCAGATGTGGGTGATCTTACGCGAAAGAGGAATCTCCAGAGTGAGCTGGTTCTCCAAATGATGAATTCTATTCTAAAACAGCTTCTGAGGAAAGGGATGAAGAATAACTAAACATAAAAACCTATTTCTAAAAGATGATTCACCAAACTTATAAGAATTCAAACCTAGCCACTCATAACAACTTCTCTATTGCAGTAATCCTCACAATCTCATTGGCACACATCCCATCAGTGATTCGCATGAAGATTTGGAAAAACAAATACAACATGCAACCTGAAACATGTAATTCTGAAACACCACCTATAACAGCAAGACATAAAAGGATTTCAATTTGAAAACACAAGTACATCAGATTGCCATTACAAAATTTGAGACAGAAAATAAGGAGAAATTTGCTGCTCTATTAAAACTGGAAGAGTGTCAATCTGTCCAAACTGAGTATCAAAAGGTTTACAAGCTCCCTGAAATGAGTAAGGGAAAGAAACTGATCTGAACTGCTGAGAATGGAGAGTTGAAAGACTAAATCTATTAAAAGAACTCTCAAGGAAACCCTAATCCGAGCTCAGAAAAAGCTCAAGGAAAAAAGGCTTCAAACAAACTCAAAAAACTACTTAAAATCAGAAAAAAGCACAATGCTTTTATGATGAACCTGTCAAGCCTCTAAAAATAGGCTAAATCTGCTTTTAAAAGCACAAAAACACCTTATCTCTCCAAGATAAATCTGGAATCCGACCAAGAAGAAAAGTCAATAAAAGATCTGCTAAAAATAGCAAGAAAACATAAAGCAACTTATAGAATATCGCTTTTATGCTTCTGCTTTACAAGATGCAGATTTTTACAATTTTGTCTATTTTTGCAACTCAAAGATTGGAAATCTTTTGCAAAAATAAAACTGCTTATTTCTCCAAGATATCATTCTGATTTTCTCAAAAATCGAAAAAACATATTACACAATCTTCTTTTATCAAAACTTCTCATTGATTTCTCATAAAACCAATTAAAATGAGAAACCCTAAAATATGGCACCAAGCATAAGGCCTTCATAAATCTCCCCTAATTGCCTCTTCATTAAAAACAATACCCTAAGGCATAAACCCATACTTCTCTAAGGCAAAACAATAAGTCTTCAACACCTAAGACATCACCCTAGCATAGAATTTCGGCCTTACATAATCATTGATTTAGACTTAGGTTTGAATAAATCATAAGGAAAACATTATGGGTTCGACCACCATTTGATATTCAACATGTGCATTTTGAATGAACATTCTGGAACTTCATAAGGCTCGAATTAGGGCTTTGATCAAAACAGGGTCAAACCCTAATTATCATCATTTCACCCATGACTTTGGAAAGAAAGAACTTCTGTCTGCATGAACGCCGCTATGATGGTGTTGGATTCGAGCCCATGTGCTTCAGTAACCCTTCTCTGCTCTTTAGTTGACCAAGAATTACAGTGGGTAAGTCTGACTTTGAAGTATGAAGCCGTTCTACTTCATTATTTCGAATATCAACAAGCCCTAAGGGCGCAGCCTGTTCATTTCTGACTCTCTCTTACCTTGATTTCTTCATGCCATCATGAATTCGAGCTCGACTTCTATAGTCCATTCTATGAAAGCTTCGACTTGTGCTCTTATTCTCCTTCAATGTGCAAAGGTAAGCTTAGTTTAATGGTTTTATAACCTCTATTTTGGCCTTGAGGCCATAGTGAACACACTCTAATGTCTCTTCATATTGCATTTTCTATGTGTTTCTCATGCTGCTGTGTAAGCCCGACCCTCATTATGGGCTCCATTCACCAGTGAGAGCTCGGCCACTCTTCAAAACTCAAAATCATGCCTTGGGAAACTAAAGAGGAAGCTATGGCCGCGGCTTTAGACTCTATCAGAAATTTAAGCTGGTAATTTTCTTTGCTCTGTAGAAACTCTAAAAAACTCTCTTTATTTCATGAATCTTCTGGCCATGTACAGGTCATGCCAAAAGAGCACTATAGGAAGCATTTTTGCAGATTTTGGGCTCGACCCAGAACAGAAAACTACCATTATATTAATTTAAAAGCACCTCTATTTGTGGGTATCACAGGAACTTCAATAAATCTGCATTTTACTTTCTTTGTATTTTGACTCAAATCTGAGAGTTTGTATTCATTTTATATTCTTGCCATTTTACTCTAGATCTCACATGGGTTATCTCTGTAATTGATTTTTCTGCATTTTGAAGCCAACCCTGAAAATTGGTACTCAAAATTTTTAGGGGAAACTCCATCTTTCTGTATTTGATGCTAAACTGGAAATGGGTCTTCTGAATTATTAAAGAAAAAAAGCATTTGCTTCTCTTCTGAAGCTCGACCTAGCACAAAAATCTTCACATTTGTGGTCAAACTGCTTTTGAATGCAAAACCCAAAATGGGTATTGTAGAGTATCACATTTTCTGTACCTTGTATGAAAACCCACATTGGATACCATGAATAACTGAGCATAGTTTTATTTCGTAGTCCTGAAGCAAATGTTTGCATATTTTGAAGAAAATATCTCTATTCTGGTTTCTCTTCAGAACTCAACCATCAGTTCATTGCATTTATTCCTGTTACTTCTTTGTGGTTATTGTGAAAATCATATGAGAGTTGTATTCTTTCTACTTTGAGGCTCGAAGAAGCACAGAAATTTGCATACTTTGTAATTATAATGTTGTTTTAAAATAAAACCCATATGGGTATCATAGATTATCATGTTTACTATATTTTAGAGACAAACCCACATGTGGGTAACAGCTGTTCATCTTTGCTTACCATAGAACTGTAAGCACCTGTAGGAGTTGACAAAAACTGTAAAATTTCATCGAATTCAGTTCATGGGCTTGACCCATCCATCATCACATGTAGTCTTGCATTTCTTCAGAAAACCAATATTGGCATTTGATGTTTGCTTTCAAATCTTCCTTCAGAAATGTACACTCGTGGTTTAGATCAAAACAGTGTTAATCTATATTCTGTTGTGAGCTCCTTTAAGCATTCAGACTCCTTTAATCCGCATTCTGCATTATTTAGACAATGAACTTATGCCTCCTCCACTGAGATAGAACCTAACATGGTTAAGATCCAAAAACAAAATTTGATCCAAAGAAAACTGTTACCTTCCTGTTTTAGCCCTTATGCTTAATCATTGAATCATAATGGACTGTACCTAGTCCTCTGTTCCTCCTTAATTTTAACACAGCAAATTTCACCTTTGTAACAAAAGATACCTTAAATGTTTGTCTTTACTTTAACCTCATTAGCATACTGTACATCTTGAAAGAGAGCCACTCACTGTATCATTGTTGCTCGATTAAAAAAATTCCTTCATAAATATATAAGAGCATGATGGAATAACAAGAACTTGTGTGTTTGTTCATACTCGTTTGACTCATATACCCAGCTTTCATTTTGGCATTTTTGTACATCCTTTGATAGTTGTATGACACCTAAACTTGATTCATAATTATTTTCCTCTTTTGATTGAAGCAACTAACCTCTTGTCACAGTACCGTCATTGACATGGGTCTTGAGAATGATTTGTATTTGTTCATTGAGAAGAAAAGGATCTCCCTGTTTGTATTCTGCCTGTATTTTAATGTCTTTCTGACACTCCTTAACCTTATCATGGCACTCCTAACTCCTATTCCTGAACTCCATAGGGAAACCAAATCAAAACATTGTAACCTCATGATCACATGTTGCTCACTAGCTCATATGTATAGCTTAACAACTCGGAACTTATTTTGGAAAGAAAAGACTTACTCTTCCCCTATTATCCTAGAATGATCTCTTTGTTATTACTGTTGATAATGCAATATTTCTTTACTAGTCAACTCAGAACTAGAGATTCATTCAACACTTCAAATGCACTGTCTGTGTCTCTTCTTATGAGCAACATGGTACTCTTCATGAAAATTAGAACAAAACATTAAGGCATATGTATGCTTATTCACTATCCAAAAGAGAAATAATGAATTGAAACTCACATGACATATGATTATAATCAGCATAGAAAATGAAGTAATTCAGCAATTTCTGATGCAAATGCACTCAGTTAAATTCCTTAAGTGAACTAAACTCACTGTTCACTTGTAGCCTTCAGAAAGAAATGTTGATCGTTATGAATGCACAGTTGGTTTCGTTACTTGATGGATAACTCTATTTTACTCTTTCGGTTGTATTTCACTTTTTTTGATGTATATGATGAAATATCTTTCAAAAATAGCCCATTTAATGCATAGGGCAGCATGTCGGGCTCTACCCTTGTGGGAGCCCATTTTACTCCACATGCTTGGTCTTCGAATAATGTTCCGCTTCATGACTTTACCTATACCTGCACAAGGAAACAAACAGTGTTAGCATAAAAAATAGAACATGTTGATTATGATGTTGATACTTCTCCTTCAGCTCACTTCTTCATACTGCACTTGACTGATTGTTTTAATGTATAGCTAATAGTATGTTGTACTATTGTAGGTGCATCATATAAGTTATGTCATAGTCGGAGCCACTGACACCCCTCTTTTCCTCTTACAGGTTGACGAAGCTCGAGACGACGAGGTGCACCATTCAACATCAAGCGTCGATAACCAGGAAATGATGACTATGCTGTTGCTTATGTGTTTTCCTTTTGCATCTTCAGTAGTGCAATGTGCTGTTAGAAATGCATTGTCACAGTCACAGTTATATCCACGGCTTGTGTGGATCTTTGATTTCAATTTTGCTTTTCAGTTGAAAAGAAAATGCATTTATGCAATGTTGTAATACTATTTTGATTGTGAAATCAAATGAAGCCTTGTAAAAATATGAGTTCTTTTTTAAATGAATAAAAGCATCTGAAATGCTATTTTGCACATGTACTCAATTCTGTCTTTTTTTTTAAATCTGCAACATCTAATGGCACTCTGAAACTTTATAACTTCACTAAAATGCATAACTGTTGTTTGATGCATAATGATAATAATGCAAAACAGCATTTGAATATGACACTGCAATTCCATTTAAAGTTTAAATAACAATCAGCCAGCTCCTCCATTTGAGCTGAGGCGAAAAATATGTAACAATTATAATGATACATTTTCCCTCATTGCAAGGATGAAGACTATGTGGGCAGTCATAGCAATTGCAGCCCAGCACAAGTGAAGGTGTTTGAAATGGATGTGAAGTCTTCCTTCCTAAATGGAATGTTGAAAGAGGAAGTTTATGTGGAGAAGCCATTTGGATATGAAGTTCTAGGTCAAGAACACAAGGTGTATAGGCTAAAGAAAGCTCATTATGGGCTGAAGCAAGCTCCATGGGCATGGTACATCAAGATTGACTCATATTTGATGAGCAATGGCTTTAGCAAAAGTGATGGCCAGCCCACTCTTTATATCAAGGCAGCAAATGGTAAGATTTTGATTGTTGTCTTGTATGTTGATTTAGTTTTCACTGGAGATGATGATTTCCTCATTGTTGATTTTAAAGAGGCCATGAAAAGAGAGTTTGAAATGAAATATTTAGGTCTCTTGAGATATTTTTTAGGCATAGAAGTAAAAAAAATGCATGATGGTATATTTATCTCTCAAGAAAAATATGCAAATGAAATCTTGAAGATATTTAGGATGCTTGAAATCAATTCTGCCCCAACACCAACAGCCATAGGTCTAAATTTAAGCAAGGAAGATTGCAGTAGCAATGTGGATTCAACAATGTTTAAAATTTTGGTTGGAAGTTTGATGTATTTGACTGCAACTAGGCCTGATATAATGCACAGTGTGAGTCTTATTTCTAGATTTATGGAGACTCCAAGAGACACCCATCGGCAAGCGGGTAAAAGAATCTTAAGGTATGTGAATGGAACCAAAGGATATGGCATTTTGTATATAGTAGCAAATGAGTTTTGGCTAATTGGATACACGGATAGTGATTGGGCAGGAAGTTTGGATGATAAGAAGAGCACTTCAAGCTATGTATTTCATTTGGGTTCGGGAGTCATTTCATGGGCTTCCAAAAAACAACCCATAGTTTCCCTATCTACAGCCGAGACTGAATATATAGCAGCAAATGCAGCAGCATGTCAAGCTATTTGGCTGAGAAGAATCTTGGCAGATTTGGGAGAAGAACAAGAGGGTGGAACAACAATCTTTGTGACAACATTTCATCGATAGCCTTGACAAAAAATCTTGTGTTTCATGGAAGAAGAAAGCACATTAAAATCAGGTATCATTTTATCAGAGAGTTAGTTGAAATGGTGAAATCAAAATGGCATTTTGTAGGTCTGAGCAGCAGTTGGTAGACATATTCACCAAGCCTTTGAGCAGGGATAGTTTCAAGCACCTAAGGAGCAGATTAGGCGTTGTTGATTTGGATCATGATTGATCTTGTTTCGTCAGCTCAGGACCAAGGGGGAGTGTTGGAAAATTAATTGCTCCTAAAGCCTTCTACTCTCACATCAAATCTCCTAGTTGTTTCACCAACCTGTCAGGAGCCCCCATCTTCAACGGCAGTTTTTGGGATCTTCATCCCTGCAGCTCCTGACAGCTTCAGAAGTAAATGTGGTAGGAATTTTTGAATTCCCAATTAATGTTGGTAGGTAAATTCAAATTTTTGAAAGGGAATGTTGAAGAGAGAAAATAATTGAAGGCAATTAATTATGTCAAATTGAAGTAGAAGATTTCCCGAGTAGCAGCAGTCTGAAGAGGAATGTTTTTGTTTGTTCTTTGTGTGATTCAGAGAAATTTTTGAATAGCAGCAGCTGTATATTTATTTTTGTATGTGAGCAGTGATTGCTCTTGAAGAGCTCTGCGTAGCTCCTGGTAGTGAGCTCCTAGTAACTCCTAAATTTTGTCTGTCTGTGTGAGCAACTCATGAAAGCTCCCAACAACTAGTAGTCTGTAGCTTAGAGTTTATTTTTTGAAGTTTTATGTTTAGTATTTTTATGTATTGTCATTTCTAGTTTTATTGAATACAAAAGAAATTTGCATGTCTCCTTGTGCTTCCGCATTTTGATTTGGGTATTTCCAGATTGGCTGGAAAATAGAGCAGCAACTCTGTGTTTTTCTGTTCATTCAGAAATTATTTATTCTTGACAGTGATGAATGACTAGAAACTCAACTTTTACGCTTTCCCTTATTCCTTCTAGAGGATTCACTAGTTTCTTCCCATAAATTCTTTTTCTACATGAAATTTCTTTACCTTTTCAAGACACCACTATCCATTCCACTAAATTTGAACCAATATCTACATAATCCAATGAAGTTTTAACAAGATCAACCTGCCACCCATCTGAAGAACTCTAAGAACTTTGAGATGACCACACCCCATTCTCTGTAGATTTTGGAAAACTGAATTCACTTCTTTTGTTCAATCTGGAGTGAAAAAGTGATATTAATGCATCAACTTGAGCACAGTTCAACTCAAACCAAAAATTCTTATTAGAGTAATAGTTTTCATTGATAGCTTTTCTAAAGGAAAACTCTAAAAGTGGCTCACAATTTTGCTTGATACAAACTCGAGTCTATGTTGGAAATTGTGTTTTTTATCTCCACCTATTTTCCATGCATATGGATTGAGGTGCAATTTTATATCGCTATAATTAAAGAGAAACAACGGAAAACTAGGTTTGATGTTCTATACATATGAAAAATGTGGAGTTGGCAAACCTACTATGTGCCTATCCTGCAATCATTGCATTCCATGAGAACACATTGATATGAGGAATTTTTTTGAACAAGCCTTGTCATGTATCTATGCTTTCACCCTTGCATGCATGTCTATCAATAGTGATGCTGGAAAAAATTGTTGACTTCGGATTTACACCAGTCTATTGCATTTGCTTGAAAGTTTTTGAAAGCCATTTCAACAAATCAATTTTTGTGCATGTCCTACCTTTCTTTGTGGATGAAAGCTATGATGGTTGCATAGAAGTATTAGACCTACCAAATGTATTTTCTTAAGGTTTCTAAAACCTACAACAATTGCATTCAATGAGATCATGTTTCTTTGAGGCATTCTACTAATCTTCTCATGGCTGCCACTTCAATCTATCCACAATAAATGAAAGTAGAACTGAATGATTGAGATTCAGAACTACTAGATTCTTGATCACAACAAAGATTGCGGAATTTGGCATTGACCATGCTTAATACAAATGCTTGAAAGTTGTTGAAGAATTTTTAACAAAAAATTTATGTGTATATCTTACAATTATGACATTACACAATTCTTCGAGGCATTCTACCAAACAATTCTTGAGTCGTGACCATGCTTCCATACTTCGCATACATGTTGCCCAAAATAATTGTGACTATAATATATGACGAAAATCCACTCTTCATCATTTTACGATGGATTCCTACACGTTGTTCCATAGCTCTCTTTTAAGCATAGGCTGAGAGAATTCCTGCAAGGTTCTTGAATTTGGATTTACATTTGTCATTTGCATTTGCTTGAAATTTTCTAAATCCTTTTCAATAAACTCATTTTTTATGCAGCCTGCAATCACTGCATCTCACTAAACTATACTTCTTCTAAATATTCTACCAAAAAAATTCATGTGCCATGTAGATGC